>CM044956.1:1934375-2055638 GCA_024516035.1 Bactericera cockerelli | reverse complement strand
TTTCACATCTGCGTTCAAAAATAAAAAATGGAACCATCTAGCATTTGTCGTATTTAAATGACGGCCGTTTTAGTAAAAGAGAGTTAGGAAGGAAAAAAGATGAACATTGTAAATGAAATGATATTCATTACTCCAGACACCTTATTAATATCAAAGATGCTGTTTACGAACGGATTGGCTACTGTGAGATTGAAGGAGGCCGTCACTTTGAACACCTGCTATGAGAGCTGAATCGTGGATTGAGGATTTGAAACTTTGAGTCCCCTTGAAGCCGCCCGTGATGTTGCATCTTTTAAAATTAAAAAAAAAAATTGAATCGAGGAAGTCAATCTGATGAGATTCTAGCTGGTTTATTGGGTCTTAATCAATAATTTTTCCTTTCACTCTCTTTTACAAAAACGGCCGCCATTTAAAAACGACAAATGCTAGATGGTTCATTTGAAATTTTCACCGATGAAATTTTCAAGCAAGAACATGTGTCCCCCTGCAGGAGACTCAGGGTTCGGGACAGCGTATAGAGAGTGCTGGTGCGCTGACTTTGACGAGGAGAGACCCTTCACGGCGCTTTCCTACTTGCAGAACTCCTACACCAATGGCTTCAATGAAAGCAAGAACCCCCCGACCTCCGCCAAGGAGAAGGGGACCGGTGCGAAGGTGCTGATTTCTTTCGTACCCTCTTGTGTCGACGTTCTGGTCGATGGCAAAAAACGACAGGCGTGCCGTGTGCTCTACCGAAGAGGCGCGTATCCGCACGAGCCAAGCAAGAATTTCAGCCGAGCTGCTGTCGAGTTCGTATTTTTGGAGGCGCAATTCTATGAAGTCGACGGCAAGACAAGACTCGACCCCCCGATAAAGAAGTTGCGGTACGCCTACTGGAACCAGGAAGCCGCTGACGTGCGGGAACAAATCTTCACAGATAAGAACATTCAACCGGGGGTTTATGAAGCGCTACAGGAGGCACACGACGCACGACCTGATATGGCGCTCCAAAACCATTTTACCAATGAGTCCCCAATGCCTTAAACCAATTTTTTTTAAATTTTGAAAAACGAAGCCAAAATATAGAAACCTGATAGTAGTGATAGTTGTTACCACACGGATCAGATGTTATTGTTATAATCATTGGGTCACTTAGTCACCCAGCCACCTAGTCACCGTTACCGAGTGAGTTAGGGACCTAGGCATTGCACCCATGGTGACCGGGGTTCGATCCCCCGCGGGGCAAGAATGCTTAGGAACTTCTAGATGTTCCTGATTTGAATTTTTAATTCTTCAAGAACATCTAGAAGTTCCTAGAGTGCTTAGGAACTTCTAGATGTTCTTGATTTGAATTTTTAATTCTTCAGGAACATTTAGAAGTTACTAGAGTGCTTAGGAACTTCTAGATGTTCCTGATTTGAATTTTTAATTCTTCAAGAACATCTAGAAGTTCCTAGAGTGCTTAGGAACTTCTAGATGTTCTTGATTTGAATTTTTAATTATTCAAGAACATCTAGAAGTTCCTAGAGTGCTTAGGAACTTCTAGATGTTCCTGATTTGAATTTTAATTCTTCAGGAATTTCTAGAAGTTCCTAGAGTGCTTAGGAACTTCTAGATGTTCCTGATTTGAATTTTAATTCTTCAGGAATTTCTAGAAGTTCCTAGAGTGCTTAGGAACTTCTAGATGTTCCTGATTTGAATTTTTAATTCTTAAGGAATTTCTAGAAGTTCCTAGAGTGCTTAGGAACTTCTAGATGTTCCTGATTTGAATTTTAATTCTTCAGGAATTTCTAGAAGTTCCTAGAGTGCTTAGGAACTTCTAGAAGTTCCTGATATGAATTTTTAATTCTTCAGGATCATCTAGTTGTTCCTAGGAACTTCTGATTTAAATGGGATGGACGTTCCGTGTGGGAGTCGAAAGTTCCACCGTAAAATGCTTCTACAGCCATAATGGTAACAGATAGGCAAAATCTGACAGCAAATATACCACCTCACTAGAAGGGCAAACAATTTTTGCCACTTCGTCTTGTGGTTTAAGCATTAACCTCGCCTGGTGGTTACCTTCCACTAAAGAGTTTTATTATTATTATTACCAGACGAGTTGTACAAGCTGAGCGGTTGACTCAGGTGCTCTGAAGCAAAAATTAAGAACAGCTGAATTTCACATGTAAATCAACACGAAACGCATTAAAATCCTTAAAACTAATAAAATCTGCGCATGAAACATAAGTTAACTGTTAACCCAAGTGGTTCATGGACTAAATTCTAGACAGACCTAACTCAGATTTTCAAATTGAATGAATAAAAAATGTAGGTCATCTCAGCGGCATTGGGTCAACGACCTTTCATTAAAGAACCCCATTTTATCGCCACGATTTTTTTCATCCGCACTCTCAAATCATAAAAAAATCAATTTTTTTTTTTTAATTTCAAGAGTTTTCTCCCAGCTTTTTTAATTTAAAGTTTTTATTAAAAAATTGTTCTTCCTAAGAACATCCCAAAGTGGCCTCCCTGTGTGTTCGAAAATTGGACCCCTGTAAACCTAAGTTAGACCCCTGGAACAGAAAAAGACAATGGGTCCAAAATTGAAAAATAATACGAATAAGAAGTCTTTTGCAGTTGAGATAATTTTATACTAAGCTAAATAAGGGGTCCAATTAGGGAGTGGAAAGAGAGGTTCATTTTAAACTCTGGAAAATTTTGCCACATTGTACAGAAATCTCAATGTCACTGTTTGTATTTGTTTTTTAAATATCTTTCTACATTAAAGTATAATATTTTTACAATCAAAGTCATTTTACCATTTTATATTTTTTCTACTAATTCTTTTTGTAACATCACATCATTCTCATTATTCGTCTCATTTTTCTTCTTATTTTATTTTCTTCATTAGTCGACACTGTTCACATCGTTCTCATTATCTGTCTCATCCTTCCATTTTTTCACTATTCGTCTCATCCTTCCATTTTTTCATTATTCGTCTCATCCTTCCATTTTTTCATTATTCGTCTCATCCTTCCATTTTTTCATTATTCGTCTCATCCTTCCATTTTTTCATTATTCGTCTCATCCTTCCATTTTTTCATTATTCGTCTCATCCTTCCATTTTTTCATTATTCGTCTCATCCTGTAATTTTTCATTATTCGTCCCACCCTTCTATTTTTTCATTATTCGTCTCACCCTTCTATTTTTTCATTATTCGTCTCATCCTTCCATTTTTTCATTATTCGTCTCGTCCTTCTTCTCTTCGTCTTTCGTCACAACCTTGTCACTGTTCTTCTCTATATGAAACTTCATGGTGATGGTCAGATCCTCGTAGTTCAACTCTCCCTTCCCGTGAATATCGAACTGTTTGATCAGCGCGCTGATCTCGTCTTCCGTCAGAGGCTCACTGTCTTCGTCTAACTTGCGGAGCAGTTTTGCTGTTTGGAAAGAAAATAATAATAATACAGTAAAACCTGAATATAATGGACTCGCATGTAATAAAAAAATCTTTGTATTAATTAAAGTAAAAAGAGAGAAAAAAAATATATATATACACATAATAATATGTCCTAACTAAAGGGCGGGGTTATTGCCTTTGGCAATTTCTTCCACTCAATAAATAAAGTACTCAAGCTGTACCAAAGTTCCTGTTGGTGATGGTGCCCGTCTGGTCCACATCCAACAGCTTGAAAGCGTTGACGATCTCCCGGTAGGAAAAACTGGATTCAGCGGCCGTTAGCTTGTCCATCATCATCTGAATGAACTGTTCCCGTGATATCTCCAGTCCGTTATCGAGATATTCGGAGATCTTCACGTTCTTGATGTCTACATCTGAAGAGGAGATAATAATAATAGTAATAATATCGCCTTATTTCCTTATTTATACAGACTCATAAGTCCCATCATTCCAGCAGTAAACCCAAGAAATTATTATGTGGTCGTGATCCAAAATGGGAGGACAACTTGTCATGTCCTGGCTGGGTTTCGAACCCGCAATCTCTGGATTACCAGAGAGACGCCTTGACGACTGAGCTACCGGGACAGAGATATGGTTGGGTGCCTTAATAGGCGGCCACAACGAGGACCCTGGCTTATAGCCTATAGTATAGGCCCTATACCCTTCACCCTAGACAATCAACCCCAGACCCTAGTACCTTGTGTATTTGACGTGACACTATAGACTCCGTTGTGTATGTGACGTGGTACTAGCTCTACCCCAGGGTATGGGACTCTTGTGTATGTGACGTGGTACTAGCTCTACCCCAGGGTATGGGACTCTTGTGTATGTGACGTGGTACTAGCTCTACCCCAGGGTATGGGACTCTTGTGTATGTGACGTGGTACTAGCTCTATCCCAGGGTATGGGACTCGGTTGTAATAATAATAATAATAATAATAATAATAATAACACTCTTTAGTGGAAGGCTAATAATAATAATAATAACACCCTGGTGTTTAGGCGAGGTTAATGCTCAAAGCATTTTCTACCACCTAACCCTCAGAGTTGTATTATTATGTGTTTATTTGTTTATTTGTTTATTTGTTACAATGTCTCCTTATTTTCTAGACATTTTACAATTTATTGATAGAAGATAGTAGAAAGGTACAATATTGAAGGTATGAAGAAAGAAGTATATAAGAAATACATAGGATATAAATATCTAAATTTAATACATAAGGATGAACATAGATGGGTATATTTAATGTTGGAATTCCATGGTCAGTCACATTTTTGTTAATTTTGTGTGTATGTAGTGTTGTGTTTCTGTATATAAGATTTTGGATTTATTTATTTATTAATTAATTAAGTATGTCTCTTAATATAATTTGATGTATGTTTTCTTTAAAGGTGGGAAAATTATCACTAAAATCTATTTGATGATATTTGTTTGCATTGATCATTGCTTTTTCAATTGTGGAAATAATTGATTGATTTTTGATTTTAAATGGTTCATTGTATATATTTCTTGTTCTATAATTTGGTATTTTGAAATTTACTTGATTGAGAAGGTCGGGTGAATCTATCATGTTGTTTATTAGTTTATATAGGAAAATAAGTGATTGTTCGGTTCTTCTATTGTGTAAAGTATCCATATTTAGTTGTTCAATTAAGAGTTTGTAGGATATGTTTTCAGGGTATAATGGATAAAAGCCATTGAACTTATGGAAAAGGTATCTTGCAAACTTTGCTTGTATATTTTCTATTTGCTTATTTAATGTTTCGTTTGTAGGGTCCCATAAAATTGAGCAATATTCGAGTTTTGATCTTATAAGTGAGAAATATAACTGTGTTATGGTATCAATTTCATTGATTCTTTTGCAGTTTCTTTTTATAAGGCCTAATACTTTGTTACATTGTGATGTTATGTTGTCAATATGCACATTAAATTTCAAGTTACTTTGGAAGGTCACTCCTAGGTCTTTTTTAAATTCAACTTTTTCAAGTGATTCATTATTGATTTTGTATTTATATTTAATGGTATTTGTTGTAGATTTTCTTGTTATGGTCATTTGCTCACATTTCAGTACATTGAAATTTAGATGATTTTCTTTAGCCCAGGATTCAACTAAATAAAGATCATTTTGTAATAGAATGCAATCATTAATTGTCTTAATTTTTTTATATAGTTTGAGATCGTCTGCAAATAGTTCATAGAACGAGTTTTTGATGATTTTATGTATTTTGTGAAGTATAGTTATAAAGAAGAGACTAGATAGTTTTGATCCTTGGGGGACTCCTGATGGGGGATAAAAAGGCTCGGATATGCTTTCTTTGTATTGCACTTTAGTTTCTCTATTTTTCAAGTACGAAGAGATGAACTCTATATAGTTAGTATCAAGATTTAATTCTATTAGACTATTGAGAAGAACATTAAAGTGGATCCTGTCGAAAATTTTTTCAAAGTCGCAATATATCACGTCTATCTGTGTTTTCTCATTTAGTGCTTCAGCGCAATGTGTGTGGAAAGAGATTAGGTTTGTTAACGTAGAGCGCTTTAGGACGAATCCATGTTGATTTTTATCAATTTTATTGAAGATATGGTGTGAGATATCGTTATATAAGATAGTTTCAAATACCTTTGCAAAGCTATTTATTTTTGTTATAGGTCTATAGTTGTTTATAATTTGTAGATTACCTTTTTTTGGAACGGGTGTTATTATTGAATCTTTCAGCTTGCTGGGGAATGTTTTGTTTTTAAGAGCTAAGTTGTACAGAAAGGTTAGTGGTTCAGCTAATATTTTTGCACTGTTTTTGACAAATGTGGGTGGGATTTGGTCTGGACCTGGAGCTTTGTTTTTGGGTAATTTTTTAATTGCTGTTATAACGTGTTTTATTGTTATTTGTGGAATTTTTAAGAAATCACTCGATGAATCGTTTTGTGCTGTTTTTTCTATTGATTTGTTTATGTAAACTGATTTAAAATATTGTGCATAAGCGTTTGTTATTATCTTTGGTTCTTGGATAATTTCTTGTTCAATATCAAAGGAGTTTAGTGTGGATTTTTTCTTCTTATCTTTTATAAAGTTCCAGAATTGTTTTGGGTTGTTTTTTAGATTTTTTGATGCAGTGTTTATATAACTTCTATAATCCTTTATTATGTTGGAATTTAGTTTACTTTTTGTCTCAATTAAGTTGTTTAGATGATTAATGGTAGGCCTTTTTCGTTTTATTAGTCTTTCTTTTCTTCTATGGAGTTTTCTTGTACCATACGTCCACCAGATAGGATGTTTATCTTTAATTTTGTAAGTACTTTTACTAATATTTTCATCAAAGATCTTGTAGAGAGTTTTATAGAAGTAATCAAATGCTGATTCGCTATGTTTAAACTTGTATAGTTCTTCCCAGTGGATATTGGATAGTAAGTTGTTCAATTGTAGATGATCAGTTTTGTTAAAGTTGTATCTGTATGATATACTTTGTTGGAATGTATTTGTTTGAGGTTTATTTTTCTTTGTGTCAGTATTTTTCTTTTTTGTTAAATTTATTAAGAGTGGGGGATGTGAACTATTTCTTTTTACTAGGCCTTTTGTTTCTTGGATTTTTATTTTGAAGTTACTATTGACGTTAAATAATATAAGATCTATTGTTCTATTTTTTTCGTTTTTGGTGATATTATAATTTTTGATGTTCATAAGATAACATAAGTTTTTCATCTCCATGGTTATTGAGTTTTTGTCTTGTAATAGGTCTATGTTAAAATCTCCTACCATTAATAAAGGAGTGTCATGTTTATGATATTTATTTTCAATATATTTTGTAAATGTTAGTATTGTTTGATATGTTACTGGTGGTGGGATATACACTAGACATATGATGATGTTATATGGTTTTAATAGTTGTATCCACATACATTCAAATTGCTGATTTGTTGAATTCCATTCGGTTAATAACTTGATTTTGAAGTGTGATTTTACAGCTATGATTAGGCCTCCTCCATCTTGTTTTGGTGTATTTTTTAAATCTCTATCTAATCGTATTACTTGATAATTATTTGTAAATAGTTCACCGTCGTGTATACCATCATTTAACCACGATTCATTGATGAGGATTATGTCATGATTTTCGGAGTTGAGATTTGTATAAAAAATATCAGTTTTAGTTCGCAACCCTTGAACATTTTGGTAGAAAATGGATATTTCTTTATTCATTTGTTTGCATGTGATTGGGGAGTCAGTACAATTTATTTCGATTATATTTCTGTTGTGTTTTTTGGAAGAAGCTATGTTTCTTTCTGTATTTTTCGGTTTTTGATATTTTCTATTCATATTTAGTGTTACAGGTATAGGATATTGATGTTCATATTTTTTATAGTTAACATTTGTTTCATTTTGATTTTTTGTTATAGAGTAATCAATGAAATTATGCTTCGACATGGCTGTGATTTTATTTGTGATAGATTTATTAAATTTTTGTAGATAGGATTCAAATGCATATTTTAAGTTACATGCTTCATTTGTGTTATTCCAAATTTCATTTAGTAATTCTTGACCATATTCTAACAGTAGTATTTGGGTTAATGTGTTATCATCTATTTTTGATAGGAATTCTGGTTTTAAATTTATTTTAGTGAGATTTAGGTTATGTGTGAATTTATATTGATTTTGTTCATTTCTGTTTCTAAGTATTGAGTTATGTTTGCTTTTTGGTGTTATATTTTCTGTAGGATAAATAGGGGTTGTTGAAAAACCGAATTTGAAGTTTCTGATGAGGGGTTCCAGTATTGTTGGGGAATATAGTATTGATTTTTTGGAGAAATCACGAGTGGGGTGATTTGTTGGGAGTGTTGAGATTGCTGTTGAATGTTTTTTGGATGCAGTAGTTTATGAGTGATGTATGGTTGTTGTGATGAATACTGTTGTTGGTGTAATATTTGGTGTGTTTGTGGAGTCGTTATGTTTGGTAAAGGTGGCCATTGTTGTTGTTGTTGTTGTAAAGTTTGGTGTAACTGAATGTGCTGTGGTTTTTGTGATTGGTTTTGTTGAATGTTTGAGATAGTTAGCGGCTTTGACCAATTCTGTTGTTGCTGTTGAAAGTCTGGTGTTTGTGGTTGTTGAGATTCTTTCGTTGGTTGAGATTGACTTTCCTGTGATTGATGGAATTCTTGTTGAGTTTTTGGTATTTTTGTTGTTTGTTGTTTCTGCTGACGTTTATGTTGTTGCTGTTGTTGATACCGTTCCCGCTGCTCCTGTTGCCACTGTTTCTGCTGCTGTTGCTGTTGCCAGTGCTGCTGTTTACGCTGCTGATGTTCTCTTTGCTGCTCCTGCCATTGCTGCTGTTGCCAGTGATGTTGTTTTTGGTGTTGCTGCTGCTGTTGCAAATGATGCTTTTGCTGCTGTTTTTGTTGGCGTTGTAGATGTTGCTGGTTTTCTATTTGTTGTTTTTGCTCTTGCTGCTTTATAGATTTTATTGGGGCTGCATGTATTAGATTTGATGACATAGTCTGTTCACTGATATTTCTTAATATGTAGTGTATGGTCTTGATAATTTTGTTTCCAAGTTTTTTTGTGGCATGAGAAGTCAGAGTTGTGCCATCATTGTCAAGTTGATTCATTTTTATAATTTTATGGGTATTTATCATATAAATATTTTCTATTCTGTTTATTTGATGTTTTATTATTGTATTGAAGTTTTGGATATCTTTGTTTGTTAGGAGGCAGTTTTGAGGAGGTATTGACATAATGATTGTTTTGATATTTAGATTTTGTATTTTAATAATAGTTTCTTGAATGTTCTTTGAATTTGTTGAATACAGATCATTTGTGCCGCCTGATATAATCAATAAGTCATTTTTATCAAGAGATTTGGGTAATTTCTCTCTGATAATTTGTTCAAGTTTGTATGCACGTGATATGTTTGTTCTGAGTTCAAATGTTTCTATGAATTCTTTATTGTTCTTTAGTATGCATTCTATGTTGTTTAGGTGGAAATCTCCGATTAGGTAGCATTTGTTTTTGTTTACTTTTTTGTTTTCTATTATTTCGCTCGTTGTGGTTGACACTGATATCTTGGTAGGTTTTGAGCTGGTATCTTTTGGGATCGATTGATCAATGATTTCTAAAATATCTTTGATCTGGATTTCTTGTATATTTGTTTGTTCTCTCAGATCATCAATTTGTTTTTGTAAGTGGTGTTCATATGATTTCTGATTGTTTATATCAATATGTTTGTCTGAGATTATTTCCATTTCATTGTTGTTTACTGTATTAGTTTTTGTATTTTGGTCACGAACTCAAATTAATGAGGAAAAATTCATGCATTGGGTGGGATTAGAACCAACGGATCCCTACGCTACCTAGATTACCAGACTAGTGCGTTAACCACTTGACTACCAGTGCGCGAGTGGGTGTGTTCGCGCAATTAGGATATAATTCCATGTCCGTGGGATTGGCATAGATACCCTTTTTTAATTTTTTTTTAAAGGTGAGTGTTTTACAGCCTTTTATATTTCGTTGCCATGAAACAGGAGCTACTGTTTGCTTTTAACGTCGGTTTTTCCGCCCATTCCATAAAAGAAAACCTACTCGTCAAGTAGCTCAATCGATAAGGCGCCGGACTTGCATCCTGGAGGCTGCTGGTTCGAGTCCCAAGAAAGCCAAATATTTACCCAGGCAATTGTGACATCAGAAATGTGATTAAGAAAAATATATGATAACTTCAGTGTATGAGTTTCCAGCAGAGTCCTGATGAGGACATATCTTGATCTGCAGGTTATAGGTTCGAATCCCGTTCGAAAAAAATATGCCGGCAATCATGCCGAAAATGGCAAACAAAATTGCCACTGCATTCCCTCTCACCAGTGCTGGAGGTCATCACTCCCAGCCCCAAGCTGTAGCCAGGCTGGTTACAACAACAACAATATTGTATTATTTGAACCTTGAAATAATGCAGAGATATGGTGGGATTCTTAGATAGTTAAATCTTAAAGAAAGATGTGAATTGGTCATTACCTAACAAAGAGAGAAGTCTCGACAGCTCTTCCATATCCAAAATGCCGTCTTCGTCCTTGTCCAACAGGTCGAAAGCTTTCTTCAGTTCAGTTCTAAACTCCCGGTCACTCATTTCGGAGACGCGAAATTATTCAACTTGGAATCACTGTTTTGTTGAGAATATTTTAGACGAAAATTATTGAAAATAGAGGAAAAAAACTGGGTTGTTGAAAGTATTTAGTCCGTCTTTAAAATGTCTGGTCAGTTGACCGCGAAGAAATTTATTTAAAATATAGAGGACCGTTCCAAATTTTGTTGTTTGTGTCCTGGGACCAAAATGGTTTTAACCAATACATTAGTGGGGTGAAATCTCATATTTTTTTCGGTATATCCAAGTTAGCGCTAAAGTACGCCCGCCGCCAAACGGTACTCCGCCACTGGCGACTCCACATATTACTTTTTTGACAATAACCTCTTAGATTTGGGGGTTTCATGATTGGTTTAGGCGGGTCAATTCGCATTAAAGAAATTATATCCTCAACTGTTTAGTCAAAATCCCCGAAATCACGAATAATATCCAAAATCCACATTTTTGGTCGATTATAAGGGGTGTTAATAAGCCGTTGAAGATATTAAAAATTGTATGCGAGTTGACCCCCTTAAAAAACCATACACGACCTTGAAATGGAACAACCTTGACCAAGGTTATTCTAGTACGATGACCTAGTACTAGGATAACCTCAAATTGATCGACCTTGTCTTTGAATTACCTTGAAATGGAACGACCTTGACCTAGAATGACATTGAACTTTTACGACCTTGAATTGGAACGACCCCTGACCTGTAATGACCTTGAAATTGAATAACCTTGCACTAAAATGTTCTTAAAATTGAACGACCTTGAACTAGAATGACCTTGAGGTGGAACGACCTAGAACGAATATGATCTTGAAGTGGAACGACCTTGAAATAATATGACCTTGAAATGGAATGACCTTGACCTATGATGATCTTGATATGGAACGACCTTGAAATCGAATGAGCTTGAAATGGAACGGACTTGACATATAATGACCTTGAACTCAAATGACCTTTAAATGGAACAACCTTGAAATCAACCTTGAATAACCTTGCACTAGAATTCCCTTAAATTTGAACGACTTTAAACTCGAATGACCTTGAGATGGAAGGATCTAAGAAACTTCCCACGACCTTGAGGTGGAATGACCTTGAAATAGAATGACCTTGTTTTTGAATTACCTTGAAATGGAACGACCTTGACCTAGAATGACCTTGAAACGACTTTGAACTCGCCTTGAGATGGAACAACCTTGAACAAAATATGACCTTGAAATGGAACGACCTTGAACTCGAATGAGCTTGAAATGGAACGACCTTGACCTATAATAGAATGACCTTGAACTCAAATGACCTTGAAATTGAACGGCCCTGATATATAATGACCTTGAATTGGAACGACCTTGATATGAAACGCCTTTGAACGATCTTGAAACTGTTATGACCTTGAAATGGAACGACCTTGACCTATAATGGAATGACCTTGAACTCAAATGACCTTGAAATTGAACGACCCTGATATATAATGACCTTGAATTGGAACGACCTTGATATGAAACGAATTTGAACGATCTTGAAACTGTTATGACCTTGAAATGGAACGAGCTTGAACTAGAATGACATCGAAATAAAACGACCTGGACTCTGAATGATTTTGATCAATAATGACCTTGCAATGGAACGAACTTGAACTAATGTGACCTTGAATTTAAACGATCACGACCTTAAAATAAAACGACTCTGACCTACAATGACCTTAAATAGAGTGACCTTGACCAATAATGACTTTGAAATAAAACGAAATAAATATTACCTTGAATTTGAACAACCTTGAAATGGAACATTTTTTTTACCATAATGACTTTTTCTGCAACTTTGCATTTATGCTCTGGGGACCCCAAAACGTGTTTTGACACTGAAAACTGACTATCGAATTGCATTTGGGCTATTCCATTACTTTCCTTTCTGTGGCATATGGCAAGTAAAAAGGTCAACGGTACCCAATCCCTTGACTCCCACCCGGGTCTGGGGTCTAGTCTAGGGTATAAGGTCTAGGGTGCCGGGCCCTGTTGCGCAGGCATGCACTAAGTGTGATGTTTTAGAATGATTTTTATGACAGTTTCCCAAAAATTCAACACTCTTGAAATTTGAAAAAATTGATTTTTTTTATGATTTGAGCGTGTGGATGAAAAAAATCGTGGCGATAAAATGGGGTTTTTTAATGAAAGGTCGTTGACCCAATGACGCTGAGATGACCTACATTTTTTTTAATTCAATTTGAAAATCTGAGTTAGGTCTGTCTAGTATTTAGTCCATGAACAACTTGACTTAACAGCTAACTTATGTTTCATGCGCAGATTTTATTAGTTTTTGCGTTTCGTGTTGATTTACATTTGAAAACCAGCTGTTCTTAATTTTTGTTTCAGAGCACCTGAGTCAACCACTCGGCTTGTACAACTCGTCTGGTAATAATAATAATAATAATAAAACTATTTAGTGGAAGGTAACCACCAGGCGAGGTTAATGCTTAAACCACAAGACGAATTGGCAAAAATTGTTTGCCCTTCTAGTGAGGTGGTATATTTGCTGTCAGATTTTGCCTATCTGTTACCGTTATGGCTGTAGAAGCATTTTACGGCGGAACTTTCGACTCCCACACGGAACGTCCATCCCATTTAAATCAGAAGTTCCTAGGAACAACTGGAAGATCCTGAAGAATTAAAAATTCAAATCAGGAACATCTAGAAGTTCCTAAGCGCTCTAGAAACTTCTAGATGTTCCTGAAGAATTAAAAATTCAAATCAGGAACATCTAAAAGTTCCTAAGCACTCTAGGAACTTCTAGAAATTCCTGGAGAATTAAAAATTCAAATCAGGAACATCTAGAAGTTCCTAAGCACTCTAGGAACTTCTAGAAATTTCTGAAGAATTAAAAATTCAAATCAGGAACATCTAAAAGTTCCTAAGCACTCTAGGAACTTCTAGAAATTTCTGAAGAATTAAAAATTCAAATCAGGAACATCTAAAAGTTCCTAAGCACTCTAGGAACTTCTAGAAATTCCTGGAGAATTAGAAATTCAAATCAGGAACAACTAGAAGTTCCTAAGCATTAATGCCCCGTCGGGGATCGAACCCAGGTAACCATGGGTGCAATGCCTAAGTCCCTAACTCACTCGGTAACGGTGACTAGGTGGCTAGGTGACTAGGTGGCTAGGTGACTAAGGCCCGTATTTTTGAACGTCCCTAAAACTACTTTAGGGACAACCGTCGGGATTTTGAAATTTTTTGGCCAATTAAGTATACAGTATGTTTCAGAAAAGGTGGCCACCCCCTCGTAACTTTTGAACGCGACGGAATTTTTCAATTCTGTAAAGTCCTAAGTATAGGAAGTGCCCTATGGCCCATCCTGTGGTCATATTTATTTTTGGCCCTGGTCGGCCCTTCCGGCTTTGAGGCCATATTTTTTCATTTTTCTCGCGAATTTTAAATGAAATGGTATATTTTTTATTCCTGTTAATTAAAGTCCAAGTTAGGCTGAGTATAATGAGCTTTTAAAATTTCAAAAACCTTATCAGGGGCGGAGCTAGTAGGGTGGAAGGTTCAAAACTGTTACACGCTGTATTTCAGCGTTAGTTGGATATTTTAGTACAATTTTTACTTTCATAGGTCCAAAATATTGTTTTACACCATATGAAATCAAAAAATATTTTTGTTCACATGTAATCAGGGTCATAGTAAGGTTTTTGTAAAAGTACTTTTTTTCTCACGTCAATTTTTCCGTAAATTAATGGTGTTCTCGAAATTGCCATTTTTAAAGGTGAAAGTCTGCTGTGACATGTGTTTTTTATGCTTCAAATCGAAAGAAAACTTAACAGAGAAGCGATTAAGATCATAAAAAAAGCCATTCAACCTGCTAGTTTTTTCACGACAGTGTCCGGTAAAGTGGGTGAATTTCGTATTGTATTTTTTTTTTGAGGAAACACAATTGGCATAGAAAATAAATAATATCTAATAAGGGAATAATACTTCTATAAACATAACTAAATGCGAAATTAAATGAAAATTATTTTTTCTAAATCAGTGGCGGATATTTTTCATTTTTTTTTTTTTTTTTTTTTCTCTCTCTATTTTTCACTTTTCAAAGTTCAAGTTGTATCAAAAATAATTATCTGATAATGCTGCTTCTAAAGTTGGCCCAGGGGTCCTCTCTTGGGACAATTTTAGTTGGTAAGTTGGTAAAATCTGTAGAAAACACATTGTCAATCATTCTGGAGTCAGTCCGATGGTGCTTTGAATGCAAGGATTCTTGTATTAGGATCGTTAAGTTAAGCAACGTCCAGCGAGGCGAAGACTTCGTGATGCTGGCATTCCAGCCTGACCCAGGCTGGGTGAGAAAAATGTGTTTAGCAGGTTGGTGAGTTATTTTTGATACAACTTGAACTTTGAAAAGTGAAAAAATGAGAGAGAAAAAAAAAAATAATAAATAAATATCCGCCACTGATTTAGAAAAAATAATTTTCATTTAATTTCGCATTTAGTTATGTTTATAGAAGTATTATTCCCTTATTAGATATTATTTATTTTCTATGCCAATTGTGTTTCCTCAACAAAAAAATACAATACGAAATTCACCCACTTTACCGGACACTGTCGTGAAAAAACTAGCAGGTTGAATGGCTTTTTTTATGATCTTAATCGCTTCTCTGTTAAGTTTTCTTTCGATTTGAAGCATAAAAAACACATGTCACAGCAGACTTTCACCTTTAAAAATGGCAATTTCGAGAACACCATTAATTTACGGAAAATTGACGTGAGAAAAAAAGTACTTTTACAAAAACCTTACTATGACCCTGATTACATGTGAACAAAAATATTTTTTGATTTCATATGGTGTAAAACAATATTTTGGACCTATGAAAGTAAAAATTGTACTAAAATATCCAACTAACGCTGAAATACAGCGTGTAACAGTTTTGAACCTTCCACCCTACTAGCTCCGCCCCTGATTAGGTTTTTGAAAATTTTAAAAGCTCATTATACTCAGCCTAACTTGGACTTTAATTAACAGGAATAAAAAATATACCATTTCATTTAAAATTCGCGAGAAAAATGAAAAAATATGGTCTAAAAGCCGGAAGGGCCGACCGGGGCCAAAAATAAATATGACCACAGGATGGGCCATAGGGCACTTCCTATACTTAGGACTTTACAGAATTGAAAAATTCCGTCGCGTTCAAAAGTTACGAGGGGGTGGCCACCTTTTTTGAAACATACTGTATAAATTGTGACTTATGAATCTCTCGATTCCACTGAGATCATATAATATAGAGGGAACCTTACCTATCTCGAGTTGAACAAATTTATGCGTCTAACTTTGAACAGCTGATGGTCCCTCTTTCAACAAATCCCGGCTTCTGATTGGTTCAATTTATTTGAATTTTTTGTTTACTTCATGTAAAGGCGGACATCTAAACATCTTTAATTTTCACGTCAGATACCAACTCTTATATTACAACATAATAAGTAGAAAATAAGGAAAGTAAAAGAGGAAGCAAAGACAGAAATTACTAATATGTAAGTATGAAAATAGTAAAAATATTATTTCAGAAGAATTAGGTAGTTCAGGTACCCACTCTTTCGCGAGAGAAAAATTACTGCAAGTCCGGCATTGATTTTGAAATCAGCTGATGGTCCCTTTTGAACGCAAATCTTGATACATCGGGTTCCCTCTATGTTATATGACCTCAGTGCTCGATTCCGTTTCCGCACAGGCGCAATATTGGGCCCTATTCAAAAGAAGGAAATGCTTTTTCTTCCGAAATCCAAGGGAGTTGCTTCGATCTACAATAAAAAAGTTTTGAGTACAATAAAGAGTTTTTTCTTTTATCAAATATCAAAAGCTTTTGTTTCTATGGAAGTAAAAGGTATATGTCCATCACAAAGCTAAAAATAAAGCTTGCGAACATTTTCTTTGCTCACGAGCAATTACAATTTTTTTTATGAAATATGGCCCATTTCGCACAGAGGGTATTTTCACCTCTGTGTGAAAATCATCTGTGTTATTGTTTACATTTTCTAATCTTTTCAAAAATAATTTTTGTCTGGTGATTCTTCTTGTTTAATAGTTTTAAATTTCTTTATCCTTTTTAAGAATTTAAACAAGTTTTTTCCGAGATGGAAGCCAATTTGAAAATAATTATTACTATTCCGATCTCAGCCTTCTCAGCGAAAGAAGTACCTACAATTTATATCTCACAGGCACGTTGAATCTTGATATCAGTGTCGATGGCACGTTGAATTCACCAGTTTTCGTTCCGTCGATTATGATAAGCAACGTCCAGCGAATTCAGGACTCGGATGGGTGACCATTTAAATTTGGACAATCTTGATGCTAGCTATTCCCGGTCCAACTCAAACTGTGCTATCTATTGTTCAATAATTGAATTAATTTATTAATAAATAAAAATGTTAATTCATTGTTTTATCACTATCCACAATGTTCTCTTTTCAATGTTCTGCATTTTACTTATTTTCTAAACAGGTATCTACCAAATGTACTCATTATTCATGATTTCCCAAGCCCTTCAAAGACTTTTTATGCTCGACGGTGTCAGGAGTCACAGTGTCCGAGTGGTCTAGCGCACCAGACTTACATTGAAGTGAGCTGAGTTTGAATTCCGGAGGAATTAGACTTTTTTATATCTGTATTTTGGATGTTACGTGGTTCACTAATATCTGGTGTGGAAAAATGAGTATTGGTAGAGACGACCACTTGTGACATACGAGAATAAAAAATGAATATGTTACTTGAAATTTCGTCAACCTACCGACATACGTTGTGATATAAAATCACAAATAAACCAGATACAACCAGCGTTGATGGCGCTGTGAACGCACCGGTTCTCGTGGGACCACCAAAGTTAAGCAACGTCCAGGTGAAGACTTCGTGATGCTGGCATTTCGACCCAACCCAGGCTGGCTGAAGTTAATGTGGGTAGAAGGTTTGTGAGTTTCCTACGATCGCAGGGTAAAACCCCCGTCGTAATATGGAAAAAAAACGAGATAGGTAAATGCTACCTTTGTCCTAAAATGAGGAGGGTACAGTAAAAATATTTTTTTTTTTTTTTTTTTTTGCATATAAACTTGATTAAAAGATACATATAATATTTTTTATTAATATTTAGAATATAATGACAAATATTTAACTTTCAATAAATACAACATGTCTATTGTAAATTAGTTTGTCCAAACTACTTGTTAGCAAACTTTTTTCTTAATCAGATGTCTTCAGGTCTTTCAGGCTCTATTAGGCCATTCAAAATTAAGGATATCTTTTGAAAGATGTTCGTCTTCCCAAAGAAAATACGTGAATATACGTAGGTATATAAAAAAGCTTTTCTTTCTTTCTTTCTTGGCGGTGCAAAATTAGCGTTTTGTTTGTTTCTCGAATATTGCCAGCATAATTATAAGGGATTATCACAAATTTGTAAAAAAGGTTATCTATTTGCTAAATAAATAAAATACAATAATAGTTAGGAAGTAAAATCACTTCCAAGAAATATTATAATGTGTCTTCACGAATTTCAAAAATACCGATGAGAAATCACCGGCAGTTGTAAAGTGACCAATTCCGACACTTCAAAATTTCAACAAATTTCATTCACTTTTAGGGTCAGCTGATTGGAAATGCAAAGAAACGTGTTGTTTATTTATATTTATATCTACATCTTTCTGGCTGAAATGGTTTCTGCTCATGCGCTGAGCTGCACTCAAGATTTGTGAGAAGCGTTCAAAACTTAAGTTCAAAATAAATTCTGTGTCTGTGGCTGATATGATTCACTGCGCACGCGTATCCGGACCACTCACACTAAATTTGTTTTAGGGTCGTTCAAAAATACGGGCCTAAGGCCCGTATTTTTGAACGTCCCTAAAACTACTTTAGGGACAACCGTCGGGATTTTGAAATTTTTTGGCCAATTAAGTATATAAATTGTGACTTATGAATCTCTCGATTCCACTGAGATCATATAATATAGAGGGAACCTTACCTATCTCGAGTTGAACAAATTTATGCGTCTAACTTTGAACAGCTGATGGTCCCTCTTTCAACAAATCCCGGCTTCTGATTGGTTCAATTTATTTGAATTTTTTGTTTACTTCATGTAAAGGCGGACATCTAAACATCTTTAATTTTCACGTCAGATACCAACTCTTATATTACAACATAATAAGTAGAAAATAAGGAAAGTAAAAGAGGAAGCAAAGACAGAAATTACTAATATGTAAGTATGAAAATAGTAAAAATATTATCTCAGAAGAATTAGGTAGTTTAGGTACCCACTCTTTCGCGAGAGAAAAATTACTACAAGTCCGGCATTGATTTTGAAATCAGCTGATGGTCCCTTTTGAACGCAATCTTGATACATCGGGTTCCCTCTATGTTATATGACCTCAGTGCTCGATTCCGTTTCCGCACAGGCGCAATATTGGGCCCTATTCAAAAGAAGGAAATGCTTTTTCTTCCGAAATCCAAAGGAGTTGCTTCGATCTACAATAAAAAAGTTTTGAGTACAATAAAGAGTTTTTTCTTTTATCAAATATCAAAAGCTTTTGTTTCTATGGAAGTAAAAGGTACATGTCCATCACAAAGCTAAAAATAAAGCTTGCAAACATTTTCTTTGCTCACGAGCAATTACAATTTTCCTATGAAATATGGCCCATTTCGCACAGAGGGTATTTTCACCTCTGTGTGAAAATCATCTGTGTTATTGTTTACATTTTCTAATCTTTTCAAAAATAATTTTTGTCTGGTGATTCTTCTTGTTTAATAGTTTTAAATTTCTTTATCCTTTTTAAGAATTTAAACAAGTTTTTTCCGAGATGGAAGACAATTTGAAAATAATTATTACTATTTCGATCTCAGCCTTCTCAGCGAAAGAAGTACCTACAATTTATATCTCACAGGCACGTTGAACCTTGATATCAGTGTCGATGGCACGTTGAATTCACCAGTTTTCGTTCTGTCGATTATGATAAGCAACGTCCAGCAAATTCAGGACTCGGATGGGTGACCATTTAAATTTTGGACAATCTTGATGCTAGCTATTCCCGGTCCAACTCAAACTGTGCTATCTATTGTTCAATAATTGAATTAATTTATGAATAAAGAAAAATGTTAATTTGTTGTTTTATCACTATCCAATGTTCTCTTTTCAATGTTCTGCATTTTACTTATTTTCTACACAGGTATCTACCAAATGTACTCATTATTCATGATTTCCCAAGCCCTTCAAAGACTTTTTATGCTCGACGGTGTCAGGAGTCACAGTGTCCGAGTGGTCTAGCGCACCAGACTTACATTGAAGTGAGCTGAGCTTGAATTCCGGAGGAATTAGACTTTTTTATATCTGTATTTTGGATGTTACGTGGTTCACTAATATCTGGTGTGGAAAAATGAGTATTGGTAGAGACGACCACTTGTGACATACGAGAATAAAAAATGAATATGTTACTTGAAATTTCGTCAACCTACCGACATACGTTGTGATATAAAATCACAAATAAACCAGATACAGCCAGCGTTGATGGCGCTGTGAACGCACCGGTTCTCGTGGGACCACCAAAGTTAAGCAACGTCCAGGTGAAGACTTCGTGATGCTGGCATTTCGACCCAACCCAGGCTGGCTGAAGTTAATGTGGGTAGAAGGTTTGTGAGTTTCCTACGATCGCAGGGTAAAACCCCAGTCGTAATATGAAAAAAAACGAGATAGGTAAATGCTACCTTTGTCCTAAAATGAGAAGGGTACAGTAGAATTTTTTTTTTTTGCATATATACTTGATTAAAAGATACATATAATATTTTTTATTAATATTTAGAATATAATGACAAATATTTAACTTTCAATAAATACAACATGTCTATTGTAAATTAGTTTGTCCAAACTACTTGTTAGCAAACTTTTTTCTTAATCAGATGTCTTCAGGTCTTTCAGGCTCTATTAGGCCATTCAAAATTAAGGATATCTCTTGAAAGATGTTCGTCTTCCCAAAGAAAATACGTGGATATACGTAGGTATATAAAAAAGCTTTTCTTTCTTTCTTTCTTGGCGGTGCAAAATTAGCGTTTTGTTTGTTTCTCGAATATTGCCAGCATAATTATAAGGGATTATCACAAATTTGTTAAAAAGGTTATCTATTTGCTAAATAAATAAAATACAATAATAGTTAGGAAGTAAAATCACTTCCAAGAAATATTATAATGTGTCTTCACGAATTTCAAAAATACCGATGAGAAATCACCGGCAGTTGTAAAGTGACCAATTTCCGAACTCCAAAATTTCAACAAATTTCATTCACTTTTAGGGTCAGCTGATTGGAAATGCAAAGAAACGTGTTGTTTATTTATATTTATATCTACATCTTTCTGGCTGAAATGGTTTCTGCTCATGCGCTGAGCTGCTCTCAAGATTTGTGAGAAGCGTTCAAAACTTAAGTTCAAAATAAATTCTGTCTCTGTGGCTGATATGATTCACTGCGCACGCGTATCCGGACCACTCACACTAAATTTGTTTTAGGGTCGTTCAAAAATACGGGCCTGAGTGACTAGGTGACTACCCAATGAATATAACAATAACATGATGATTGGTTCTCTGATCCGTGTGGTAACAACTATCACTACTATCAGGTTTCTATATTTTGGTTTAGTTTTTGAAATCTTTAAACTTTTGGTCTAATAAAACCTGGTTTAATTCTCATCAAAATGGAGTTGGAGAATTATATCAGGTCGTGCCTTGCGTGCCTCCATTCGGTCTTTATAATCCTCCGGTGGAATGTTCTTATCTGTGAAGATTTGTTCCCGCACGTCAGCGGCTTCCTGGTTCCAGTAGGCGTACCGCAACTTCTTTGTCGGGGGGTCGAGTCTTGTCTTGCCGTCGACTTCATAGAATTGCGCCTCCAAAAATACGAAGTCAACAGGAGCTCGGCTGAAATTCTTGCTTGGCTCCTGCGGATACGCGCTTCTTCGGTAGAGCACTTGGCACGCCTGTCGCTTTTTACCATCAACCAGAATGTCGACACAAGAGGGTTCGTAAGAAATCAGCACCTTGGCACCGGTTCCCTTCTCCTTGGCGGACATCGGGGGTGCCTTGCTTTCATTGAAGCCATTGCCGTAGCAGTTCTGCAAGTAGGAGAGCGCCGTGAAGAGTCTCTCCTCGTCGGACCACATAGTGCACCAGACCTCTTTGAACGCTTCCCCAAACCCCGAGCTCCCTGCAGGGGGACACATGTCCCGGCTCGAAAATTTCATCGGTTCCGGATTGTCCACGTTCACCCATTTCAGCCCGCGTTCTCCTTTTGGATCCAGAACTGAAAGCAAACATCAATATGAATATATAATTTTATACAGGGTGTCCCGTATACAGATGCATATATTTTGAGGGTAGGTTCAGCCCACCGTGGACTTAAGCGAAACTTGCAGTGGGGCATTTTTTTCGATAAAGAGTTATGTCCAATCCCTGTTTTTCCCACAGGTCAAGAGGTCATTTGAATCGATGCACCTTTTTAAAGAAATGATAGCCAGTAGATAAGTTTTGACTTCATGTATCGATAGTCATGCATATTTCCCTTCAAATGCGGTTGGTTGCATAAAAAAATATTGAAAGACCAGAGAGATATTTAATCATAAATTTATTTTTTTCTCTCGAAAATTCGATTTTTTCCCTTTTTTCCCTTTCGTGAATTTAGAGTAGTTCTACTATTGTAATTCTGCGTATCACTTGTTAAAAAAATACCCTTTGCTTTGTTGTTTCAATAAATTCTAAGTTCTTTCAGACGCGTGAAGGAACGAATGAGATACGCCTTATTAACCTGCACCAGAAGGAGAGAAACACATCGTTCAAATTTTGAATCTGGGCGCTATTGCATATTGAAGAACACTCGATGTCTGAAGCGGTTTGTTATTTTTTTACTAATTAACCAATCAACCTTTGTGGGACTGTAAAGCCTCGGTTTCACCGCCACTCCTAAACCAACCTTTGTGGGACTGTATAGCCTCGGTTTCACCGCCACTCCTAAACCAAACCTTTGTGGCACTGTATAGCCTCGGTTTGTTCGCCACTCCTAAACCAAACCTTTGTGGCACTGTATAGCCTCGGTTTGTTCGCCACTCACCATTGTCCGGATAATCAGGCTGGGAGCGGTTCCCAAAGTACTGAGGTTTCAAGATGTTCCTGTGTATCTCGATGATATCACCCACGAACTCATTGGTGTCGTTGTGTCCGTACTGATTTGCGTAGAACACTTCCATCCAGACCTCCTTGTCTTTTCCTTCTGCTCTGAAACTCATCTTGCAACAGTGCCGCCCCTTGTACCTGGAGGAACGAGAAGATAAAAAACAAGTGAAAAAACGTAACATAGTTGTAATAATCACTTTCGATAGGTAATTTAGGAGAGTGCACTACAATGGTCAAGACCAAAAGGATATATCTATATACACAACTTGTAACTTGTATTTTTTTAATGGCTCAAGACGTTTTTTGACTTCTACTTACCATGTAACTTGTACAATTCCATAAAATAATGAAAAATGTCATCACTTGTGATCATCAGCGTATAATATGTATATGTATATCAGTATCAGTATATCAGTATAAACAGAAAAGTAAGAAGTTGTATTAGATGTACAAACATTATACCTACAAATGTTTCCACTTCTATACTGACTTTGGCAAGCAAAGCCAGTGCAAAAGTGAAAAATACATACTTTTAAGTATGCTTTTACACCATCAGCTCGGTGGGCTAGAGCAATGGAGATGCCAGTCTCCAAATACAAATTTACAATATCCTTATATGGCTTACTCTTCGCATTTGGCCTCATTAAACTCGGGGCACACCGTTGGGAAAGTGTTCACACACATGCTCTCAGACTTCTCAGTGTACTTCTTGCAGGTGCTATTCCAGGTGCATATTTCTCCCAGGAAGGTGACGGTGTTCTTGAGGCGGGTGCAGGGTTTGGGTACGTCCGGTGTTGCCGGGTAGTTACTGTAGTTAGCTCCTAGGGAGACGTCTGAAATGTTCAATGTATTTATTTATATGTTGCCGGGTAGTTAGCTCCTAGGGAGACGTCTGAAATGTTCAATGTATTTATTTATATGTTGCCCGGTAGTTAGCTCCTAGGGAGACATCTGAAATGTCCAATGCATTTATTTATATGTTGCCGGGTAGTTAACTCCTAGGCAGACGTCTGAAATGTTCAATGTATTTATTTATATGTTGCCGGGTAGTTAGCTCCTAGGGAGACGTCTGAAATGTTCAATGTATTTATTTATATGTTGCCGGGTAGTTAGTTAGCTCCTAGGGATACGTCTGAAATGTTCAATGTATTTATTTATAATTATGTTGTCGTGTAGTTAGCTCCTAGGGAGACGTCTGAAATGTCCAAAGTATTTTTTTATATGTTGTCGGGTAGTTAGCTCCTAGGGAGACGTCTGAAATGTCCAATGTATTTATTTATATGTTGCCGGGTAGTTAGCTCCTAGGGAGATATCTGAAATGTTCAATGTATTTATTTATATGTTGCCGGGTAGTTAGCTCCTAGGGAGACGTCTGAAATGTTCAATGTATTTATTTATATGTTGCCGGGTAGTTAGCTCCTAGGGAGACGTCTGAAATGTTCAATGTATTTATTTATATGTTGCCGGGTAGTTAGCTCCTAGGGAGACATCTCAAATGTTCAATGTATTTATTTATATGTTGCCGGGTAGTTAGTTAGCTCCTAGGGAGACGTCTGAAATGTTCAATGTATTTATTTATATGTTGCCGGGTAGTTAGCTCCTAGGGAGACGTCTGAAATGTTCAATGTATTTATTTATATGTTGCCGGGTAGTTAGCTCCTAGGGAGACATCTCAAATGTTCAATGTATTTATTTATATGTTGCCGGGTAGTTAGTTAGCTCCTAGGGAGACGTCTGAAATGTTCAATGTATTTATTTATATGTTGCCGGGTAGTTAGCTCCTAGGGAGACGTCTGAAATGTTCAATGTAACTTCTCGATTTAACGGCTTAAAAAAATAATAATAACATAAATATAAGAGTTTTTTAAGATCCTGGTGGTTCCTGGGGGTCTACGTGTTTCCATTATATTTAATCTGTTATAAATCTGTTGTATCTATCTTAATATATAAATGTCAAAGTCACTGACTGACTGATCATCGCTCTACAGCCCAAACCGTAATACCTAGCGAGCTGAAATTTGGTAGGTAGCTTTGTCTTATAGTCTAGATGTGCAATAAGACGGGATTTTTTTCCCACGAAATTCCCACTACAACACCTGCCATTGGCGAAAAAGGATTTTTTGCTTTCACGGCCATGCCTTGGCCCGCAAAGCGGGCGACAGCCCGCTAGTACTCAAATAAATAAAGAGGTGCTTTGTTAAACTGTTGGCGTATTGGGACTACCTGTCTTGCGCTGACAGTCTAAATAAAGCGCTACTTATACTTATAAATGTTATAATCCCTGAGGAGCTAATTGCAGGTGTGTTAGTCTCTAGGAACTTGGCCATTCCTCGATTCACTAACACACGATAGTCAAGTGGTTAATGCGCTAGTCTGGTAATCCAAGTAGCATTAGGGATCATTTGGTTCGACTCCCACTCAATGCATATATTTTTCCTCATTTATTTGAGTTTATGACCACTTGACCACATAATAATAAGACTCCGAGGGTTGGGTGGTAGAAAATGGTTTGAGCATTAACCCCGCCTGGTGGTTAGGTTCAACTAAAGTGTATAATTATTAACAGCGCTAGTACGTTTAATAAATAATTAATTGAATATATTTATTCGTACCCAGTTATGCAGAAGATGTATATTTTTGAAATGTCTTAAGATAAAACAAATTAAAATCAGTGAAAACGTATTTTTTTTATACAAAAACGAACACAATACTTCCGATTTCTAATATTGGAAAATTCTCGGATGGAATATTGTTTTCGAACATTCATTTCTCTTCTAGGTGTTTTCCAACACGACTCCACTAGTGTTGTAAGCTACAGTTTAAAGTTTTGAAAGATGTACTTATAACAATAAAAGGACAAGAACAGTTTGCATTTTAACATACCTGACATCACAAGGAAGACAGCAGCATGGAGGAAAATGGACGTTGTAATGTAACGTATCATAGTTACAATGTGAAGACAGTCCTAAATATTTTCAGACAAAAAAATAATATGAAATTTTTGGTCACGAAAAAAGAATCAGACAGGAGTACTTGTATCAGAGTATCAGGGCTGAGGGTAGTGTCAAGAGTACTTGTATCAGAGTATCAGGGCTGAGGGTAGTGTCAAGAGTACTTGTATCAGAGTATCAGGGCTGAGGGTAGTGTCAAGAGTACTTGTATCAGAGTATCAGGGCTGAGGGTAGTGTCAAGAGTACTTGTATCAGAGTATCAGGGCTGAGGGTAGTGTCAAGAGGACTTGTATCAGAGTATCAGGGCTGAGGGTAGTGTCAAGAGTACTTGTATCAGAGTATCAGGGCTGAGGGTAGTGTCAAGAGTACTTGTATCAGAGTATCAGGGCTGAGGGTAGTGTCAAGAAGACTTGTATCAGAGTATCAGGGCTGAGAGTAGTGTCAAGAGGACTTGCATCAGAGTATCAGGGCTGAGGGTAGTGTCAAGAGTACTTGTATCAGAGTATCAGGGCTGAGGATAGTGTCAAGAGTACTTGTATCAGAGTATCAGGGCTGAGGGTAGTGTCAAGAGGACTTGTATCAGAGTATCAGGGCTGAGGGTAGTGTCAAGAGTACTTGTATCAGAGTATCAGGGCTGAGGGTAGTGTCAAGAGGACTTGTATCAGAGTATCAGGGCTGAGGGTAGTGTCAAGAGTACTTGTATCAGAGTATCAGGGCTGAGGGTAGTGTCAAGAGTACTTGTATCAGAGTATCAGGGCTGAGGGTAGTGTCAAGAGGACTTGTATCAGAGTATCAGGGCTGAGGGTAGTGTCAAGAGTACTTGTATCAGAGTATCAGTAGAATTCTTTCTATCAATTCTTTCTATCCTCATCTAATATCCTATGTATACTCTGTCTAGTCGTACTCGTAATGTTGGTTTTAAATTTTTTAACATTCCATCAAATTCTTTTTCTTCACATTCTCCCCTCAATAAAATGCTTGATCTTTTTAATAAACACCAGAACAGCCTATCACTCTCCACCACCTTCAACTCATTTCTCTGCTCTCTCTCTGAAATTGAAAATTAATTACCATTTTCCCCCCATTTCTTTTCACACTATATTATTATGTATTTGTTTCAATGTGATATTTTCAAATAATTGTTATTTTTAGAAACCCTAGCTATAAGTTTTATTATGTAATTTATGTGTAATGTATTGTGAAATATGACATAAATAAACAATTAAATTAAATTAATTAAATTAAATCAGGGCTGAGAATAGTGTCAAGAGTACTTGTATCAGAGTATCAGGACTGAGGGTAGTGTCAAGAGTACTTGTATCAGAGTATCAGGACTGAGGGTAGTGTCAAGAGTACTTGTATCAGAGTATCAGGACTGAGGGTAGTGTCAAGAGTACTTGTATCAGAGTATCAGGGCTGAGGATAGTGTCAAGAGTACTTGTATCAGAGTATCAGGGCTGAGGGTAGTGTCAAGAGTACTTGTATCAGAGTATCAGGGCTGAGGGTAGTGTCAAGAGTACTTGTATCAGAGTATCAGGGCTGAGGGTAGTGTCAAGAGTACTTGTATCAGAGTATCAGGGCTGAGGGTAGTGTCATGAGTACTTATATGTATAAAATATATAAGACCTGTTTGACTGCTGGAGTAAAGGGACTTTTCAGTCTAACTTCGGGAATAGAAACTGGGTATATTCTATTCTATTATTTGTTCCACTAACTAGAAGTTCCACTTATTATTTGTTCCACTAAGTGGGAGTTCCACTATTATTTGTTCCACTAACTGGGAACCACTATTATTTGTTCCACTAACTGGAGTTCCACTATTATTTGTTCCACTAACTGGGAGTTCCACTTATTACTGGTTCCACTTATTACTGGTTCCACTTACTGGAGAGACTTGAGAGAGAACTGAAACAGTCTCAGTCTCCTCCATGTATTTATACATCGACGCTTGAATTAATTGTCGATTGCTCTACACCTGTTTCAACAATTATTTTAATTTATCTACGAATTTATGACTGGGCGAAATTAATTCTTCTACTAATAAAGTAAAAATGTAGGTAGCATTTTTCTATAACAAAAAAAAACAGATTTTCATACACTGGTGGTTTTTTTATTTACATAAACGAACCCCACCCAGTGCATGACTTTTTTAAAATTTAATTTGAGAATTTAACCACACGTGAATGGTAACATCAGAAGACTAAACATTTAGGGCCGAATTATGAAACAGGCTTAGTTAATCTTAGTGGACACTATCCCTTGCCGTTCACCTTGACAACACCCGTAGAGGTCATATCTAAAGCCGGGCGTGGTCGCGTGGTAGCTGCATATTACTTCTGTGGCTTAACGGAGCAGTAGCCAGCCTTCACGACGGAAAATCTGGCTAACAATCAGATAAAATCTAAATCCTGTTTCATAATACGGCCCACTCTCTCACTCGTCCTCCAACTTTATGTCCCCGCGTGAGAAAGATAAGGGGTCCACATTTGGCGAACATCCTCAATACTTATGTATATTTTTTCCCATCATAATTTAATTGAAATTTTACCATGCCGTCGTCGTGTCGTGTGTAGTGGGAGTTATTTCAAAATAAATACCTAAATAAAAGATATATTCATTCTATTAAATTAATGATTTACTAAGACCAATTTTATTCAATTATTTATAATAACAAAATTTAATTTTAAATTGAATGCAAAATAATATGAGAAATTAGGTTTCTCACATATATGTATTTGTGTTACTCAAAACAGTGACGTCACAACCAGACATTTGGCACTGGTAGGCAAGGCCTACCAATGCCAAAAAAAATGTAATAGAATATAGATAGATAGTATCTAGATAGTTTGACTTTGTTTACCATGCTTATCATAATAATTTAGCATTAATTATTCTAGAAATATGCGGTGATTTCCACTGTATATGTTCCGCAGCTCCCTAGCATCGGCCGTGTCTGGTCGCCATGGTAACTCAAAATATACGCTTGCTTGGTACGTGAACCATCGACCTCCAAGTTGGTGCGTTTGAACTACTACGGTGGGAATCAATTAAAATTAATCATAATATCTATTTAAAAAAAAAAAAAAAACAGTATCTACAATCTACAATCTACATATATCAAAACAAGATTTTTTTTTTTTGAGAAGAATTTTTTTTAGAGCTTCGGCTCCGGCGGAATCTGGTCTGCCAGATTGGTGAGGACCACATTCCTGTCCGTCTCAGTGGCGGGTGGACAGCGGGAGCCGGCGGCCAGGCGGTCTCTCAGCCCCAGGCACCGCCTCTCCAGCTCCAGGACGCGAGTCTTGGTGTCCAGTTCCGCCTGGATGACGCTCAGTTGATCATCGAGCGCGTTCACTGCGGTCCTGAAAGAGACCCGGAGTAAGGGTTGGGTGGAAGAGGCTGTCGTAATGCCGGGTCCACACTAAGCGAACATGTTAGCTAACAATGTTCGCAAACAATGTTCGCTAACAATGTTATTTCAAACAAGTCGTAAAAACATTTTCTAATGCCGGGTCCACACTGCGAAAATTGTTAGCTAACAATGTTGGCGAACAAATTGTGCGGATAACATTGTTCGCGAACATTGTTAGCTAACATGTTCGCTTAGTGTGGACCCGGCATAAGCCATATCCACATATCCTCGACATTAAGGAGCGCGGTAACGCTCCGCCCCGTTCCTAGAGACTATCACACCCCTTCGGCACAGCTTTTGCCGCTACAAGAACAACATCTAAAATAGGATTAATAGGTTTTACCGTCCTGATGTTGTTCAAGTAATATTTAACAGTCCCACAACGGTATGCATTAATACAGAGCCGCGGGATTCAGGTAAAGTAGAAGGGCATGAATACCGGGTGGTCCATGCCTGAGTCCCTCAGTTTTTGGCATGAGCTTTCCCTTATCAAAAAAACCCTGATAATATGAACTAGGAATTCAGGACAGAGGTTTTACTCTCCGCTCGCTGGGAATCGCACCCGATAACCACATTAACCTCACCCAGCCTGTGGTGTTTTTTAAACCGGTAAAATGTCATATCTAGGTCTGTCCCGGTAGCTCAGTGGTCAAGCCATCTGACCGAGAATCTAAAGGTCGTGGATTCGCAACCCAACCGGGACATGACAAGTTATCCTAGGCCTTGTGATTATGACCTCATAATAATTCGTCTTGGCCTTACTGCTGGAACAATGGGACTTATTAGTCCTAATCGGGCAGTATAAATAAGGCGATATTACTACAGTGGAACCTGGATATTACAGAACTCAAGGGAGCGGAATTTCTCTTATATCCAAGTTTCTCTGAGAAAGATCTTATTTTCCTTTAAAGAGAAGTAAATTGGACTTGGAATTGGTTCTCTAATATACAGGTTCAACTGTAGGTATATTATTATTATAAAATTATTATTTGGTTCTTCTTCACATAGCTTCTCTATTACTGCTATGGTGTTACTTTTCTGGGAAGTACTGGGAGCACTTACTGTTATTAGTACTACTATTAGTGCCCTTTGTGATCCTAAATAAATTTCTATGAAGAGTTTACCACTACTTGCCGATTTATGACAGATTATTTTCTATGAACGCCTCTTAATTAATACATATAGGCAATGTGCAAGACAAAATGTATGCAAAAAAAAAAAACAAGTTTATTATTATTACCTCGCAGCCTCCGTGGCGTAATGGTTGTGACTACTGCCCGTAGTCCAGAGTTTCCGAGTTCAGCTCCCGGCTGGTGCAGACTTTTCGAAGAAAATTCTGTTCCATCCAAACACGTGAGGCTGTCATTTCTGGCCCTACCCAGGCTGGGTGAGGCCAATGTGGGTAGCTGGTACGATTCCCAGCGAATGGAGGGTAAAACCCCCGTCCTAATCCAGGACGTTAAATCAAATAGAATCGTTGGCGTTAGGAAGGGCATCCAGCCGTAAAAAATGTGCCAAAACCAATCAACCTCAACCATGAGGTTGAACAACGTCGACCCTGCTTGAGTGGGATAAGACTGAGTAAAAGAAGAAGAAGATTATTATTACCTCGCAGCGACCAGCTTGTCCTGAATGAGCCGCTGCAGGCGTCGTAGCGTCTGGATCTCCTCACAGAGGCCCTCATACGGCCCGTCCCTCACCAGCTCAAGGCCCGGCCGCGACAGTCGGGCCTCACTTCGCGTTTCCGCGAGCTTCAACCTCCTGGCCAGTTCAGCCATGTTGCATTCCAGCTGCCTCACTTCCGCGAGGAGCTTCTCCTTGTCAGGAATCAACTGGAGGCGTGACGTCATTGTTTCTTTTATGTAGTTATATACAGTCGAACCTGGATATAAGAGAACTCTGGATATATTCTATTATATCCAGGTTTCTACTATAAAAAGGTTATTTTCCCGTAAAGAGAGGTAAATTTGACCCGGAAATTGTTCTCTTATATCCAGGTTCGACTGAGTGGGTTGAGTGGAAGAGCTCACATATGAGAACCCTGCCACTTTAAAGATATTTATTTATTCTTATAGAACTACAATAACATGCAAATCACATTATTTTCTCTCAAAAAAATATTTCTCCACCAGAACATATTATGTATATGAATAGTTTTTTTTTGATTTCTGATTAAGGCAAGATTGCAGTGATGTTATCATTAGAAGGAATTTTCCCTTTGCTCTCTCGTTTACAGTGGGGTAGCTAGACCTACATTGGGGGGGCGGGTTTTGAGGGGGGTTCAGAAATCTCGCCTAACGTATATTCCATTTTTGCTGGGGTTTCTTGGAAATTTGGGGGGAGGGGGGGGGGGTTTGTCCGCAAAATTTACACCCAATTTACAAACTCACCACAGATTTCTAAAACCCTCAATTTCAAACTCACCACAGATTACACTTCAATTTCAAACTCACCACAGATTACACTTCAATTTCAAACTCACCACAGATTTCTGCCAATCCAGTTCATTCCGGATCTTCATCGTCTCGTAGATTCTCTGCCTCATGACGTAGTTTGTTCTCTCATTCTGAGCACAGAGCTCGTTGTGACTCTGATCGCGGGGAAGCACAATGGACTCGCGAAGTTTTTCCGAGCATCGCACTTCGCTCTCTCCACGCTCCTTCAAGTATTTGGCGTTCTCCAGCCATGCCTCGTGAGGAATCAGACTGGGGGAGTATAAAAGATTTGGAAGTGACACCGATTGACTGACTTGTGACTACTATCCACAGTCCAGAGATCCTGAGTTCGATTCCCGGTTGGGGCAGTCTTTTCACACAGAAAATCCTGTTCCCTCCGAACACGTGAAGCTGACATTTCCCACGTGAAGCTCTCTCAGCCCCACCCAGGCTGAATGAGGTTAGTGTGGGTAGCTGATACGGTTCCCAGTGAATGGAGTGAAAAAAACCCACTTTGACCATCTCGAATCAGGACGTGAAAACAAAATAGAATCAATGGACATGAAACGAGCCTTCTCATTGGATCTGGGCGTTCTTATAATAATTTTATTATTATTAAATCCTTTATCTAAATAATAAGACATATTATTTAACACGTTCGTTACCAAGCCAATTTTTTCAAGTTTTGCGTAGGGATCAGGCAGTAAAGTCGCTGTTGCATCCTGGGAACCAATTTTTTTTTTTTTTTTGCATGCTTGGCATTGTATCTAATACGATCCTATACAAGAATCGATCCTATATCTGTTCTAATACTAACAACCTACCTCAAAAAGGCCATATATGGATGTCCGGTCCCTCGTTAAAATTTTGATAACAACCACATGTGTGTTTTCGGTCCCAAAGAAAAACACAAAAACATCCACATATGGCCGTTCGGTAACGAACGTGTTAAAGGAAAAAATGATTACAAATAAATGAAAAAATGGAAACAATATAAACAATAAAAAGGAAAAATATATAAATATATTCACACATAATTTCCTAACTGAAGGACGGGGTTATTGCCTGTGGTAATCTCTTCCACCCATATGTAGCTGTGCCTATCTCACGGAGACGAAATTATTATTAACGTTTTTTTTAAAAATATTAAGTTTAACGTCGCTTTCAACTGTATGGCCATATCACGACGGGAGTGTTACCCTAAATTCGCAGGAAACTCAAAAACCTGCTACCCACATTAACCTGACCCAACCTGGGTTGGGCCACATTGCCAGCATCACGAAGTCTTCACCTCGCTGGATGTTGCTGAACTTCGGTGATCCTATGAGAACCGAGGCATTCAACGCGTGGACGCTGGCGGACACGGAATTATGAACTCACTAGGGATGTCGATATTATATCGATATTTTGAAATATCGATATTTTGGATCCGATATTATCGATATTTGGTATCGATACTGAGGTTCCGATAATATCGGAAAAAAATATCGTTATCGAATACCCACACTAAATGGATAAAATTTGCTTGTTTTGTAATTTAAAATCATTTAATACTGTAAATACTGATGAGTTCCAATAAGAACAAAACACGTGTCTTAAGTTGCTTTGTATAGTTCGTATTGATTTTCTGAAATATTGTAATGTATGATTTATAGGTAATTGCATTAACACAATGCACTTAAGACTAAGACACTGCCTTAATAGAGTTAATAGCGTGACACCTACACCTAAACTAAACTTATATCCCCATCTGTTCTAATGAAATTATGAAATATGTAAATAAAAATATCGAAGTTCGATATATCGGAATATCGATATTTTCGTTTCGATAATTATCGGATATCGATACTTTGTTTCCGATAATATCGATATTGTGATTCGATATCGGCATCCCTAGAACTCACTTGTGCGGAGACTTGAGCGCGTTGTGCTTGAGAGTGTTGCCGGCGGCCTGCTTGTCCAGCCCCAAGCAGTGCTGGTCAAGGCCCCGCCCCTCCTCCTTGTCCTGCACGTCACACTGGATCTTATACCGGGTGTCCTGGAGGCGACTGACCTGCTCCCACGCCTCCTGGACCTTGTCCGTGAAGATCCTCTTGAACGTTTCCAGACTCCTCAGCTCCTGGAATTATTGTGGATTCTTGTTCTAATTGTATTTTACAGGAATGGGTTGGATGGTAGAGATTGCATAAGGCAAGAGAAATAAATTAGAACATTTAATATTTAATCAACAGACTGACATCACTATGAAGAAGAAACAATGGTATACAATATACATATTAACAGTAGATCACTGGTAATCCAGCTCCATTTTCATAAGGTAGACTCCTTACAGTTTTTCTGGTACCTCTGAGTCTAAGAGAGACAGCGCGAATGATCGATAAAGCAATGATCCTGCCCTTTGTGATTTATGTAAATAAAATTCTATGAAGAGTTCACTACTACTTGCCGATTTATGACAGATTATTTTCTATGAACGCCTGTTAATTAATATAGGCAATGTGCAAGACAAAAGCTATGCAAAAAAATTATGTTTAGTATTTTTTTACGAGATTTTTACGAGATAAAATTTATTTTAGTTTGTAAAACCATTATAATATTAACAGCAATTATTATTAGTTAGTTATATTTATAAATTAATTTGTTTTAATTTACAATCAAGGAAAAAGAAAGAAAACAATTCAAATTTGAGAAGTTATTTATTTAATGAAAAATAATAATAAAAAAAAATTGAATCCAGGGCGCAGTGAACGCCTTGGGTCATTCTCTGCCACTTAACCCCTTACCTGTTGCAGTTCCCTCTCCACTGCGTCCCTGCATAGGTCATTGCTGGTCCTCTCGTCTCTTAGGGTCAAACACTCGTTGACCACAGTGAAGTTCAAGTTGTAGAGTTCGATCTCCTTCTCGGTCAAAGCCTTTTCCAAGGTCAAGGAATGGATTTCGTCCTGGATCTGGGAGCTGCATTTGTTGAGCGCGTCCGTCCATCGCGACACCTCGGTAATCCTGTGGATCAAATAAAAAGAAGAAATTTAGGGCCGTATAATGAAACATGATGACTAAATCTAAGACGACCCTTAGATTTTATCAACTGACCGATAGGTCTTTTAAAACAAGATTGTCCGCCACGAATGCTAGCTACAGCTTCGTTACGCCACAGAAGTATTACACAGTTACAAAGCCCGGCTTGAATATGACCTTCGAAGACCCATAATATTATAATAATAAAACTCTTTAGTGGTAGGTTAAATGCTCCAAACATTTTCTACCACCTAACCCTTAGAGTCTTATTATTATGTGGTAACAAACTCAAATTAATGACGAAAAATTCATGCACTGGGTGGGATTCGAACCAATGGTTCCCTACGATACCTGCATTTGCCAGATTAGCACGTTAACCACTTGACTACCAGTCCACCAGTGACTGGGAGACACATTACCCGACTACATAATTTTTTTTTGACATTTTCATGTCTTTGCTCTGGCACATAACCAAAATTATGTGACGAAATTATGTAACGATATTATGTAACGATATTATGTAACGAAATATTGAATTGTAAAGGGAGAGAAAAGGGAAAGTGTGTGTCATGCGCACAATGGCGAAGTATTGAATTGTAGAGGGAGAGAAGAGAGAAGGTATGTGTCATGCGCACAATACGAAATTTGGTCAGTTGGGTTTTGGACCTTGAATAGTAAAGATGAAAATGTCCCAATGGTTGCAGACTCGTATGCAAGCGTTTTTTTAAACAAAAATTTAACATCGCTTTCAACTGCATGGTCATATCAGTAGTCACCGTGGCAGAGTGAGTTAGCGCGCTAGGCATAGTACGCATGGTGACCTGGGTTCGATTCCCAGCGGGGCAGGAATTTTTTTTTTTTGAGCCTAAGCGGGTACAAGTCCACTTTGGCCAAAAACATAATTATTATTCTTGTACTTATCAATGTAGTTTCTGGGAGGCGTTCTCCCGCGAAACGCCCGTTTTGCTTGATGGTGCTGGGGAAAAACTTACCTATCAGCCAGCCTCGCGTCGTTATGGTAAGCCTCCCAATGGCTCCTGATATCAGACTCGTTCCGTAGCTGGCGGGACTCGTTCTTCAGATCGAAAGCAAAGTGCCGTCGGGTGTCGCAGGAATGGCGAAGCTGAAATATTTTGCCATGCCAGTCCGAATCTGCAACCTTGGGTTTCGGTTTTTCAAGAGTGATGATAGATTCCATTTTCTTCTTTTTTCAGTTTTCTTCTTCTTCTTCTTCTTCTTTTAGAGAGCTAAAAGAGTCAAATGAACAAATTAAATTTCTCTGTATTTCAGATGTTGTATTACTTCCAATAAATTTCTAATATTAGAAATCGAAAGTATTGAGAAAATGGTGACAATTCGAAATTCTGATGACCTTGAACGATTATTTAAGACACATTTAAATTTTTTTTTTGTGAATACAAGTACATTTCTGTCGCCTTTCGAATATCTTCTTTCAAAAATGTTGGTCTCGACCTTTATAGTTATAGGGAATATTAGTTTTCTTTTATGTATTTCTCAGTTTTGAATTTTATTCTTCTACGAGAACTTGTTTTCCTGCTTTCTGATCCAGTTTTGTGAGTATAAAAAAGGGGGGTATAAAAAAGTATAAAAAAGTTTTGTGAGTATAAAAAAGGAACTTGTCTTCCTCTATAACACACACACACATACGTTAGGTAGGTACCAATTTTTAATTTCAAACAAGTAATTACATAGACATTGGTGAAAACGACAAGAAAAGAATTGAATTGAATAATAAACTCGTAGTTCTTTTTCCTAGAATAATATAATATATCTTGATATTATCTCATGCACACTACTGAGGAGATTTCATTGCATGCGATATCTTTCTTAAGACTGGAGAAATAATATTTGTTAATATGTAATGTAAGCAAGAAGCAAGTACCTACCAACAAACTGAAAAGTCCTCTCTCTAGCTCTACCTTGACTCTATTTGGAGGTGAATAATCTTGGAGACGGTATGCTGTTTACGTTTGATCAATAGGTACCACTACCTACAATAAGTTCAAGTATAGGCCTAACATTTAGGTAGGTAATACTTCAACACGCATGTTGTGTTTTCCTCCAAGTTTGTATCAAGTCGAATTCGAAATTTTTAACACGAAACTGAACCCTATCAGCCATTAATATGCATGAAATTTAATTACCTAAGCTGTTTCAACTGTTATGATCATCTACGGAGCTAGCGACAAGAGTTAAAGGTACCTACCCAGCATGATACAATATGTTGTTAGAGCAGGCGATTAGCTCAGTGGTTAAGCACTTGCTTGCCATGCGGAAAGTCTCGGTTTCGATCACCCGTGCCGACAGAAAATTTGTATTCTTAATTTGGTTACAGTTATTTGTAAGGGATACGGGGATACCTTCCGGTGCGCTCGTTTTGACCCAGCACCTAAATGGGAAGTATTGTGTCACTTCTCGCCCATCAGAGAGGAGGCATACTACGGGATGATAAGATAAGATAAGATTTATTTATTGATGTACATCAAATTTACAAATTTGTTTACACAAGTCAAATACAGATACAGAAATGGGGTAGAGGAAGAAAAAGAAGACATAATAGAATTTAAGAAGTAACAAACTAAGTAAATTGTGAGTTAGACCATATCACTCAAGCTGCAACTCAAAAATTCTTCTAAGGAATAAAAAGCCTGCTTTTTAAGAAAATTAGTGATACATGTTTTAAATAACTTTGGTGGCAAGTCCCTGATATGTGGGGGCAATTTGTTGAACAATATAATAGCATGATAATTGGGACCATTTCGAGCTGCATTAACACGATGATTATTAATGACTAAGTTATTTCTATGCCTCGTATTATGAGAGTGGACATTTTCAAATGAAGTATATTGGTCCCTATGCTTCTTTAAATGGGTTAGACACTGAATAATGAACATGCATGGGAGTGTTAAAATTTCCATTCTTATAAAAGTTGGTTTGGCATGTTCATTATATGGCAGTCTACCCAGAATACGGATTGCTTTTTTCTGTAGAATGAATAATTTTTGGCTGTAAGTGATGGGCATTTTTGGCTGCAAGGATGGGCAAACTACAACACAGACCATAAGCGTCTACAGTAGCTCCTGTTTCATGGCTACGAAATAAAAAAATATCCAAGCAAATTACTCATTTATTTACGCTTCATTCGGTCACTCTGAGTAGGACCGAAATGCCTACAGTAAGATATTAACTACTACCCGTGTAGATTAGTATTTTTAGAATTAAAAGGTGATTTCACGTCTTATCCAACAGCTAGATCATCTCGAAACAGGGGTTTCACCCTCCATTCCTAGATTAATCTCACCCAGCCTGGATTGGGCCGGAATGCCAGCAAAAAACATAGGCACAACTCGTATGGAAATATTCTAGGTAGTTCCAACAGACATCCTTATCCTAAAGGCTTTTGCTAATTCGCTAATAGAGGTTTTTTCTAGAAATGAGAAATAATTATGTAATTAAAATTCGAAAAAAAGATGTGAACAAGGCTTCCTGCGGTTTTTTGAACGCCAAGTTGAAAGTTTTTTGAACGCTCAGATTTTGAAGGTATGACGTCTACTGAATGACGTCATTGAATAAAATCTATAAACAAAAGCGGTAAAATTCAAACCCCTCTCTTCCCAATTAATTTTTCGAGTTCGATATTTTCGTACACGTCTGGGTGTTTCAAATCCAACGAATTTTCACACTTAATTTAAAATAAATACTCTACTGGAATAGAGATGTAAGTCACACTCACTAGAAAAGATTTCGTATCATATTCCAACTCTTATCACCGAGAAGAACCCAGGCATGTGAATGTCAAACCAGTACTCTGTATGACACTAGAAAGGATTAGAATCTTCTGTCTATTCTCAGTTGAGCAGTAGTACATATCTTTGGAAAGGTAAATATGATACAGTAGAATTTCGTTATCTCCCGACAGGTCAAAAATCAGAATAGGTCGAAAATCCCATTAACTCGAAAGAATTCTTGTGCCCTTGTCAAACTTTGCTCTTTGTTGAGTGCACGAATAGCTCAGTGGTTACACTCGCTTGCCATGCGGAAGGCCCCGGGTTCGAACCCCCGCGTCAACAATAAATTTATATTCTAAATTTGGTCACAGTTGTTTGTAAGGGATACCTTTCGGTGTGCTCGTGTTGACCCAGCACCTAATTGGGAAGTATTGTGTCACTTCTCGTCCATCAGAGAAGAGGCATACTATGATATGGGCAAGCTACAACACAGACCACAAGCATTTACAGTAAGTCCTGTTTCAGAGCTACAAAATATAAAAGGCTGTGAAACACTCATCTTTAAAATAAATTCATAAAAATCAAAATCCTGATAGTTTGAAATAACAGTTCTGTCTCTTTAATATCAAGTTAGAAGGACTCTAATGTACCTATATGATTGATGTGAACTATTTCTGTCCTATGCCTTCATGGTGCCTCCTAAATATTCTTTACTGAGCTGATATTGAGCACTCAGAAAAACAATAAAATAATGTTCCCAGCTAATTTATTTGTTTTGTTTTATTAGGGTTTAATGTAATTTTTCAACTGCATGGTCATATCAATATGTGAGTTGCTCTCCATTCGCAGGAAAACTGCTACCCAGGTTAACCTCACCCAGCCAGCTGATGAGGCAAGGACAACTGTCCAAATTCCGAAAACTAGATGTGTACCATGAACACTATATAAATGTTAAAAAGATATCATATTAGTATTAATTTTGAAGTGATGTCACAATAAAATCACTTTTCAAAAATTTGCCTTACTTAGGACTCAAACCACTGACCACTTACTAAGGTTGGTATGAAGGCAGTAATGTATTATTTGTTTATGATTATCATACCTACCTTTTTATCAGGATCTATTGAATAGAAACATCAAACAAATTTAGACTGATGAAATAACCTCATTAACTTCATTAGTAAGGCAGTAATAATAGGTTTTACCATAAAAAAGAAAATATTTCATTGTATTGTATTATTCTGGATACACATGCACCTCATTGTTAATTATGATTTTTTCTAATAAAATATGTAATCATGTTTTTTCTAAGAAAATGTGTCTTCTTTTCCAGATGTTTCACAATCCACAATCTCAAAAAAGCTCCTATAACTAAGAACATCTGAAATTTGATTGGACTTGTGTTTTGAGTTACAAAGTATTTATGATGGAAGAAGCAAATTCAGATTCAGTATTTATTCTAAATTCAGAATGCAAAATGAAGACAGTCTCTCATCCATTTGAGTTCATCAAATTCAGAGATGTTTTTATTCCTGGCTTTGCAAAACATCTGAAAAAAGACATCTTAGCCCTTGATTTTGAACCAACATGTTCAGATTTGTTCTCCTTTGTGCAAACTAAAAATCTCATTAACCTGGATGCATCACCTACCATCAAATTATTCATTGAAGCTTTACTGGGGAACATTTCTGACATGCTCTCTGATCATTTCAATGTAGAGTTCAATCAGAAGGTCACTGTGTCTGGCTCCATGTATAGCAAAGGTGACTTCCTACTTTGTCACGATGACGCCTCTGATGATAGAGCAGTGGCTTTCATATTCTACCTTACGGAGGAACCTTGGCTCAAGGAGTGGGGAGGCTCTCTAGATTTGTATCAAACCATTGACTCTGAAGTGACCCATGGAAAGAAATCTATATTCCCCAGATTCAACTCTCTCATTTGTTTCAAAGTAGATCCAAACGTGACCTATCATCAGGTGTCAGAAGTAACCTCCAATGTTCAAAGGCTGAGTATCAATGGCTGGTTTCATAGTGATATGTTCAAACATGAGCCAAAGTTAATTCATGATTTAAAAAAGGGACACTCAAAGCACATTAAGTTCTATTCCATAGGAGCTCACTCATACCTCAGTGAGTTTATCAATCATAGCTTTTTTGAAGACCAAGTAATAACTAATTTACACCAGGAGTTCAAAAAGACAGGTATGATGGTTGCCAGTGACTTCCTTAGATCCTGTTCATTGGAAGTCCTAATTAATGAACTCGAGAACAATACCATTTGGAAGATGCAAGGTCCCCCCTATAAGAGGAAGTATGATGTGGCAAGTATCACAACTCTACCTACCTCACTAAGAACTCTCGTACATTTCCTCACATCATTGGAATGGTTCAATTACTTTGAAGGAATCACAGGGTCTAACAAATACAATATTCAAAGTTCAACATTTGAAATTCAAAGATGGAACCCTGGATACTATACCCTGTTGTACTACACAAGTGATCCAGATTTAGATGTGCTGGATGATATAATTGATATATTTATAGTATTAAATATGAGTACTACATGTGCTGTTGATAGCAGCAACATGATTGTTTATTCTAACTCCAGTTCTATCCATATTTATGAAGATGATATGTTCCAGTTGCCTTTACTTCACAATCATATTTTTGTGATCAAAAGAAAATCCTGTACTTCTTGGTTCATCCGATACTTGAAAAAGAAGAGTAAGAACAAGTTCTATTTGTTTCAAATGTCGTACACCCTCAGTCGGAAGAATTCACATAGGGTGAAAGTATGAAATGAGTTTACTGTGGATCCCTGTTCAATTCTTTAATTTTGATAACATCACTTTACATCCAAGTTTGATTTTATTTTAGTGGTGACAGAATTTGAATCAGTGGGTCCAAACAATTCTGTACAATGTACATGAAAGAGAAGAATACTTATGTATGTTCTTGGCAATCTTGGCACAGTATAACATAATGCTTTTAGAATGTATAATTTTGAATAGGTAACTCTTTATTATTTATTTTTTATCAAACATAATAGAGAACGTTTTTATATGTTTGTTTATGTTTATAAGCAAAAGCTACAAATTAATTGCCAGAGGCAATATCCACCATTTGGCCTCAGAACTATGATGTGTTGTTAACTATCTATGTGATATAGTTTTAGTATGCGTAACTGTTTCAATTTAGTAGAAAAATATCCTCTATGATAGGGAATAAAAAAATATTCTTTAGAAGAACAAATCGATCTGTATTATTTTGTAAGTTTAGTTTTTTCAATGGTCGGAGAGTTGAAAATGAAGTTCTACCAAAGCTTCAGCGTGGAATTATGAAACAAAATTAGATTTAATCTAAGTGGGCACTTTCAACTGGCTAAAGTGCACTGTGATTGCTTGAAGGGATAGTGTCCACTTAGATTAAACCTAATCCTGTTTCATAATTCAGCCTTTAATAGTTGTTTCTGTTTGATATTTTATTTTGAAAGTATGAAATTTATCATGTAGTACCTACAGTAATTTCAGAAGTTATACTGATTGTATCTAGTTTCTCAGTTATTCAGTTGTTAAGCTTGATACTAAAGTAATTAAATATTTATGTGTTCATAACTAAACAAATAGCAAAGTAATTGATAATTATTTGTTAGGAATTGCTGCTACTTTCTTTCTCCACCTTCAGAAATGTTGGTTTTTTGAGTAAACATTTTTAATCAGGCATTGAAATTTTGGGCTTGGTTCTGGGGGCCCTTGACAATTATTAGCCTCCTTGTAAAGACAGTGGTAAAAGTGTTGAGTCATTCCTCCACTGTCTGGCTACCATCGTTCACGATGACGCCACCCTATGATTGAAATTTTATAATTTACCTTTGAACCATTGAAAGCCAGCGTCGTTCTCGTAGGACCACCGCAGTCAAGCAACGTCCGGCGAGGTCAAGACTTGGTCATGCTGGCATTCCGGCCCAACCTAGGCTGGGTGAGTTGGAGGTTAAATAAAAGCGGTTGGAGGTTAAAATCTTCGTCCTGAATAACTAACGTCAGGACTTTGAAACTAAAGTATAGGATTCATTGGAGATGGCAAGAGACTAGACATTGGATCTGGGTGTGATTTCACCAACGCCCCGTAATATTGATATCTGTGGCTATCATCCTAGACTAAGCAATTATTTTAGTAGATGTAGATACAAAAATGTTGGATGAACAAAATGCATAATAATAATACATAATGAACTTTTATTTACACTGCCCGATTAGGACTAAGGAGTGCGATTATTTTAGCTGTTGTTATAGTAACATTATTATGAAGTCGAATTCTCAAATAAATGAGGAGAAATGAATGCATTGGTTGGGATCAATCGACGGATCGCCCCGCTACCTTGATTACCCACAGGGTATACCCAATCTAGTCTGCTGCCTAATTCAATCGCCTAGCCAGCGCCAATGGCGCGTTGAATGCACCGGTTCTCGTCAGATCACCGAAGTTAAGCAACGTCCAGCAAGGTGAAGACTTCGTGATGCTGGCATTCCGGTCCAACCCAGGCTGGGTGAGGTTAATTTGATTAGCAGGTTTATGAGCTTCCTACAAATTGAGGGTAACACCCAAGTCGTGATATGACCATGCAGTGCAAAGCGACGTTAAACCCAAAAAAAATCTGGTGTAAACATCACACGACTTTCCTTATCCCCCAAAAAGGAGTCGAATTCCGTCACTGGTGACTCAACAGTAACAGATAACTAAAACCCAATGCCAAATTCGTAATCAGCACTTCAAAATCATTGAATTTGATATGTCACAACCCCCATGTAGGATGAATAATAAAAAAATTAGTCAAAGCGGGTCCCCCCCAAATACCGGTAAATTGGGGCCGAGTTCCAAAAAGTTCAAGATATCAAAAAAATGATCAGAATAGACCCCTATTATTTTTTTTAATCCAAGAAAATGTTGTTCTCTATTTTTTTTTGTATCTTTAACCAATTTAAAGAAGCGGCGCTTGCGGCTAGTATTTGCGGCCCTGTGGCCGCATCTTGCGGCCGATTTCAACCATAAGTTTCATGGTTCGTCTGGTGTATAAAATTAATTTGTGTAACAAATTTCAAGTCTCTAGCTTTTACCGTTCTTGAGATATCCTGTTCACACACACACAGACAGACAGACAGACGCACGGACCAATGGCTGAAAACAACTTTTTGGTATCCTGAGGCCATGATTCGTCCAGAAATGTGAAAAACTGGGTAGGTCAAATTTTCGACGAATACAATACTTTCCTTATTATAAGATAAGGAAAGTAAAAATCGCTTATGAGATTAAATAACGCCCGTAAATATCTGTTTTTACGGTATGCAATGTGTGGTGTTTTTTCTAATCCTGCTTCTGTGTTATTACAGTTCTCATATTTTCCAACAGACAGCAGCACTGGTTTCACATTTTTAGTGCAACTATTTTCTTCTTGAGTGCGCAAAGTCGATCGATAAACAAAATATGGCGACATGAATTCAAATTGAAATTTTGAAAAAGTATGTTAAAAGTTAATTGTTTTTGATTAAAATCAAGGTGTTTTAAAGTACTTTCTTTCGATATCTCGTTTAATTAAAGTTCCTCTTCTTGTGCTCTTTCGTTCGGTCTGTGTTTTTTGCTACTCAAAACTCCTGCCCGGTTAATTTTGGTAAGTATTGTACTGATCTCTCACAACCTAGGATCCAATACAGGATACCCCTTTCATTATCAGTATTATGATTATCACAAAAAACTAATCAAAGGATCTTTTTGACCATTATTATTTTTGATATCCTAGCTTCTCAGAGTACATGAGAGGGACCTACGTTTAAGCTTGTTATTTTCTTCATCACCTAATTCTTTTTCTTCCGGAAAAAACCTCTTGTCTCTTGAGATCCAAAAGTAAAATAAACAATATTCTCAGGTGGGTAGGTACTTACAGCCTTTGAGAGATAAAGGATCTATGGTCTTGCAGTTATGTTAAAAATGTTAGGTGTGCCCTCTAGGATTAAGTTTTCATCAGTCCTCATTAAAAAAATGAGCATAACATGGCCTTTTTATTTTGTATGTTCAGGAAAGCTACATATTTACTTACCATATTGTGATCTACAATGCAAGATTACACTGTTGTACACTGGTTTTAAAATAATTAGTTGTACTTAACTGAAGAAGTTGCATTATCTAAAGATTATTGATACATTCTTGAATGACCTAAATGTTAAAAAAGTTAGTGAAACAACCACAGGAAATTGCTTTCGGAGAAAAATTGAATATAATACTGTGATTTCAAAAGTTTGTTACTCTTAAGGTGAAATTGGTAGACAAAATCGATAATTTAAGTCATTAACCGTGCACTGCTAGTCAAGTGGTTAATGTGCTAGCCTGGTAATCCAGGTAGCATAGGGATCCATTGTTTTGAATCCCACCCAGATTAATTTTTCCTCATTCATTTGAGTTTGTGACCACATAATTATAAGATTGTGAGAGTTAGGTGGTAGAAAATTATTTGAGCATTAACCTCGCCTCGTGATTATACGTTTCACTAAAGATTGTTATTATTATTATTGCTTAGCATTGGTTTTCTCTATTCTAGATAGTACACAATCCAAGACTTAGTGCCAAATTTCTATTAATTATAAGCATGATGTTCCAATACTTGGATTTTTCCTTTTAATTTGATTTAGTGATGACATAATGTTAAGATTCTGAGGGTTAGGTGGTAGAAAATGTTTTGACCATTACCCTGCCTGGTGGTTACCTTACACTAAAGAGTGTTATTATTATTTTAAAAATAATATGATAACAATAATAATATTGCCTTATTAATTGTACCACCCAATTAGCCTTATTTATACCACCCAACAGTTAATTCACATAATTCTTGCAGTAAACCCAAGACATATAAACTCTCAAGGATAACTTGTCTTGTCCTGGATAGGTTTAAAAAAAGTAACCTCTAGATTACCAGACAGATGTCTTGACCACTGAACTACCGTCTAAATTAAACTTCTAAAATTAAATTTTTACGCATATACCTATGTATATTTTCTACCTATTATATTTGTACTAAAATCATTGGTTTTTTTTTGTTTCAGGATATTTATTTGTGTGTGTTGCAAATTGTTATTTCTAACAACTGTCTCAACGGGCATGCTACGAGCTGGCACAAAAATGTGCCAACACTCAGTCTGATGTGGTAAGTTGTGAGAATATATTTCCCTTGCCTTTATGTGTCGTGCCAAAGTGCACTGGTAGTCAAGTGGTTAATGCGCTAGTCTGGTAATCCAATTAGCGTAGGGATCCATTGGTTTGAATCCCACCCAGTGCATGAATTTTTCCTCATTAATTTGAGTTTGTGACCACATAATAATAAGACTCTGAGGGTAAGGTGGTAGAAAATGCTTTAAGCATTAACCTCGCCTGGTGGTTACCTTCCACTAAAGAGTGTTATTATTATCACACTTTAGCTCATGTTGCTATTGGGGTTGGCAATGTTCAACCTCATGGTTGAGGATGGTTGGATGGCACTTTTTTTTATGGCTGGATGCCCTTCCTAACGCCAACGATTTTATTTGGTTTTTACGTCCTGATCAGGACAGGGGTGTTACCCTCCATTCGCTGGGAATTGTACCAGCTACCCACCTAAACCTCACCCAGCTTGGGTAGGGCCGGAAAGGCCAGCCTCACGTGTTTGTAGGAAACAGATTTTTTTTCAAAAAGTCTGCTCCAACTGGGGATCAAACTTGGAATATCTGGACTACGGGCAGTTGTCACAACCGTTACGCCGCAGAGGCTGAGAATGTCTTCTTAAAATTAATTTATAACACTGATTGTTATTGACCCAATACCAGTCTGGGTGAGGTTAGTGTAGGGGATGCTGGTGTTATAATTCAGTAACTGGAGGGTAAATCTGACATCCTTTATTTATTTTATATGTACATTATGTAAAAACTGGATTGACAGAATTCTCTCAAGTTAACACAATACTGAATGAGATTAGCTTAGAGTAATATTGTTGTTATTAGTATTATTCTTTATTAAACAATCTCAGTAGCTTCATTGATAAATCAGCAGACAGAAAAGCCCTATAATTCTGCACTACCCTCTAAAATGTGAAATAATAACTCCAAGAAACACATTTTTTTTTTTTTTTAATTTTAGAAAACCAAACTGCACAAGACAGCAAATTATGTAATTCTAAAATCAATATAAAAGCCAATGTACAGAAATATTAAAAGTATGACTCTAATAAATGATTTAATTATTTTATGAACAAATTGTACATTTCTATGTATTAAACTAATGTAACAAAAAAAGTACAACCAAATGTAACTTTATACTCTAATTTTTTCTCTTGGCAAACAACATTTATTCCCAAAATCAAATTTATTCAATTCTATTTTATTTGAAAATAAATAATATGTACTCAAGTTCAAATTTATATCTTCAGGGATAAGTGTGGTTTTGAAAGTTGCATCAAAGAAGAAGATATGTATACCTATCTTCTAACTCGTGTTACACAAGAATGACAAAACATGCTTTATCAAACTTTGTTTCAAATCTTTGAAGAATTCTTCAAATTTTAGTTTTTAATTCAAAAAGTTATTTTTAAAACTGAATTTTGACTTTAAAGCTTTCTTTTTTCTACCCACACAACATAATTTTTAGCAGACGACGTGGGATGAATTTTATCTCCATAACGATATTCCTCCTATTCCGAACGTATTTAAAATATCCACCGACCTCAGTTGATCGATGAGGCGGCGGACTTGCAATTTGAAGGTCGGTGGTTCAAGTCCCAAAAAGCAAAAATTTAGGAAAGCGAATTTGGGTAATTGTGATATCGAGCCCCCAAAAAACTATCGTTAAAAAAGGGCCTCCTATCCGAAAAATTTGGCAATGAAGGTCGTGATATCTTGTTTGCGGCCAAGTTACCTTGGTACTAAACCATTTTTTATTTATTTTTTTATTCCCCGTTTTCTGAGTTTCTCATTTTGTATGTTTTTAACTGCCAACAATCCTCTAAGTCTACAGAAAATAAAACTTAAAAAGAATCTAGGACCTCGGGTTGTTCCCCTTGTCGTAAGAGTCTACTAACCAAACAAACCCTTATCAGCCTAGCTAGCTGACGGAGTCAAAGGGTTTCAATAGGCTTATGCAGAAAAAAAAGCCAAAATGTGGGTCTTGACGAGCTGGGAATCATCATCATAGGGTGGCGTCATCGTGAACGATGGTAGCCAGACAATGGAGGAATGACTCAGCACTTCTACCACTGTATATACAAGGAGGCTAATAATTGACAAGGGCCCCCAGAACCAAGCCAATGCTGGTCTACTCCCTGTTTATAGTCCCCCAGCCAGATTTGCTGGGAATAGCAGGACAAATTAATTGCAAGCTATTATTTATTAACCCGGTTACAGACTTTTTTTTTTAAATCGAAATACCTACACTTGAAAGTTATAGATTATACCTAACAATCAAGCAATAACTGGTATGATCATTCGTTCATTTATTCACACATGTATTGTTAATTATGAAAAATCCTTTTCCGAAAAGTGTAGAAGATTAAAAAAAAGGTCATGATCATTATACCCTCGTCATAGCTTTTGCCGCTACAACAACAACAATATTACTGAATAAAAGAAAATATCCTTTTTTTTACCAGAAATATGAACAAAATTGAACAGGAATGTTCATTGAAAGAAAGGTCCAGTAGAAATGATATTGCAAGCAGAAATGCTCGCGGTCGTTGACCTCAAATCTTGGAACAAAGAGCTGGTAGACTTTTATTTCATTTTCCTCGGGCATTAATATTAATACAATGGACCTTAACCACCCCCCCCCTGCGCCCCCCTAACCCTTCTTTAGACAGCCCCTGCTGGGTATCAAATGCTGGGTTTGCAATATGGACAGCCATCGTCAATACTAAGTATCAACACTTTATTTTCTTTCTTAACGTTTTTTTTATCTCTTTTTTTTTTCCTTCTTCATATTTGACAGTGTTGCTCGAGTGTAACTCCTGAATATATTGGAGAAAAAGAATGGAAGGGATTGCCACAGGCAATAACCCCGTTGTTTAGGTAGGACATTAGCTTCATTCTCTTTTTTGTTCTTGTTTCTTTGTTCAATCTATTTGTTTTTTCTTTATAATTTCATTGTATTTTACTGTACATATTTTGTCTAACCTAATAAAGCATACTATAATAATAATAATAATGTTCCTGTAGCCTCCACGTAGATTAAATTTTAATCAGGGTCCCAGGTTATGTATTATTGTATTACTATCAGTTAGCACTCTGATACTCCTATTACCAATGATACAAATTAACCAAATTTAAATAAAGGTCGCCATATTGTTTTTTTCAACTGCATGGTCATATCACGACAGAAGTGTGTCCCTCCATTGGTTTTCAACTGCATTGTCATATCACGACGGGGGTGTTATCCTCCCTTCGCAGGAAACTCACAAACCTGCTACCCACATTGAGCTCACCCAGTCTGGGTTGGGTCGGAATGCCAGCAACACAAAGTCTTCTCCTCGCTGGACGTTGCTTAACTTCGGTGATCCTATGAGAACCGGTGCATTGAACGCGCCATCGACGCTGGCTCGCCCTCACTGAATGGTGTAGAACACTAGAACACGATATTTCTGAATGTTTGGCGGAGTGCTCTGTGCTTTTTAAGATTGATTTGAATAGTATTGGAGAGGTAGCGACGTAGCCACAGCTGGATATTTCGGATTGTCCTCACTGTCTATCACCCATACCAGTTATACTAAGTACAGCTTTTGTATTTTATAATACTGTCGAGACTGGATAAACAGGACTTGTGTAAGCAGGAAACCTGGATATAGAGGACTTGTGTAAGCAGGAAACCTGGATAAACAGGACTTGTGTAAGCAGGAAACCTAGATAAACAGTACTTGTGTAAGCAGGAAACCTGGATATACAGGACTTGTGTGAGCAGGAAACCTGGATAAACAGGACTTGTGTAAGCAGGAAACCTGGATAAAAACTTCTTGAGTAACCAGGAAACCTGGATATACAGGACTTGTGTAAGCAGGAAACCTGGATATACAGGACTTGTGTAAGCAGGAAACCTGGATATACAGGACTTGTGTAAACAGGAGACCTGGATAAACACGTCTTGTATAAGTGTAGGAAACCTGGATGAACACGTCTTGTGTGAGCAGAGGTAAAGATATATTATATAGATAGATAATGAGAAAAATGGATAATGAAAGACAGACACAAAAAGAACAATAATAATAATGATATTTCACTGTGGCGATACACCAAGAGCAAGATGATGAGTGAGACAGAGTGAGGTAGGTAGGAAACTGGGTAGGAGACTGCAGAGGAGGGGGAGTTAATGGAATGAACAGCACGTGGGTAGGAACACCCCCACGCATCATCGCCAGAGTTATGACGTCAGCGCCCACCCCCACCACAATGGCGAGCAAATTGAACAGTGTTGCCGCGGGGCAGAAATCCCCCCCCACCCCCAATCCCTCCCCGGTGCCTTTCTTCAAACTGTCTCTCTCTCTCTCTCTCCCTCCCTCTGTGCGCCCCCACCTCTCACCCTCTTCATACTGTTTTCCTTCCCTCTTACTCTCTTCCTCTCCCTCTCATTGTGTATGCCCCCCCCCCGCCTTTCTCTCCTCCAACGGTCTCTCTCTCTCTCCCTGCCACTATGTGCCCCCCTTGAAACTATATCTCTCTTCCTCCCTCCCTCCCAATTGTGTATGCCCCCCCCTGTCTCTCCCTTCCACTGTCTGCCCCCCCTTACCTCCTTCCAAATGTTTCTCTCTTCCTCCCTCCCTCCCAATTGTGTATGCCCCCCCCCTTACCTCCCTCAAACTGTTTCTCTCTCTCTCTCTCCCACCCACCCACAGTGTTATCTCCCGTCTCTCCCTGTAAATGTCTGTGCGAAAAGGTTTCTTGTCCGGAGGGTAAAACCTGTAATATTTGAATTTTTATATGTATAGCTTCTCATGTTTAAAGGCCAAAGGTACACAAGCGGTACATTTGCATTTCATTTATACCGTCTTCTCCTGAGACAATAATCTGCACTGGTAGTCAAGTGGTTAACGCGCAAGTCTGGTAGACCGGGTAGCGTAGGGATCCTTTGGTTCGAATCCCACCCTGTGTATAAATTTTTCCTCATTAGTTTGTGACCACATAATAATGAGGCTCTGAGGGTTAGGTGGTAGAACATTCTTTAAACATTAACCTCGCCTGGTGGGGTTGCCTTTCTCTAAAGAGTGTTACTATTATATTATAATGGGAAATGCAGTCGAACCTGGATATAAGAGAACTGAAGGGTCCGGTTTTTTTCTATAATCCAGGTTTTTCTTATTTAAACAGGTGACTTTCCCTAAAAGAGAGTTTAATTTAACCTGGAAATCTTATATCGTGTTTCAAATGATACTGATACTGATATACCTACTGAAATGTGGTAATATTGAGGTGAAGCAAGACAATTTTTGTAGGTAGTGCACCTTTACTAAGAGCCTCCGTCACTTTTCTAAATGATTCATTTTTATGTTAAGTGATGCCACTGGTCTTGAATTTACACTACTGAATTTTCCTCACAAGGTATAAGTGAACGTAATTAAAAAGTAGAATTTTTTCTACCCTGCAGGGATTCAAACCCAAATCACCGTGCGTTCAAGCCAGCTACTCCGATTTGGCTATTTGACCACATAATAATATGTCTCAGACTTACTGCTGGAATAATAGTCCTAATCTGCTCGTATGAATAAGCTGATATTATTATTTAAAATAAATCGTCTTAGACTTAATACTGGCATAATTGGACTCATTCTAATCGGCCATCACGGCCAGTATAAATTAGCCAATATTTATATTATGATTTTTTTACAAAAAAATATGTTTATTTCAGAAAAGTAAACTTTTTAAATCAAACGAGAGTCTGACAACACTGGCAGGACAGCTTTCAGAAAGCTGACGAAGAGAGGAGAGAGTTTTCTGTAATGTTTTATTTTTTTGTATCGTCTCGTCAGTCGTCGATCTGTGTCGTTGCGTGCGTGTCACATCTCGTCGCGAGCGAAACATAAAATTGTCGACTGTAAAAAAAATCTCAGCGTGTGACCTTTGTAAATGCGTGACTCCGTGCAATCCGTGACTCCGTGCAATCCGTGACTCTATGCGATCCGTGACTCCGGGCAAGGGGGCGCCTTTGTCGGGGCTAACTTTGAACAATTTGGCCGAACTTTGAATTCCAAGGCCCTCACTCCTTTTTCCGTCTTGCATTCTCGAGTTGAATGAATGAATTTCAAGTGCAAGGAAATCCTCGGTGGTTTTTTTCCTTTTCTTTTGTTGTTGTTGTGAATTAAAAAGTTCCGCCGCGGTCTCGCGTGAAAATTCTTGTGCGATCGTGCTTGCAATACTTTGTTTGGTTTTTTGTTTTTTTATTATTTTAATCAAGTCGCTTTGAATCTTGCAATACTTGCCGAATGAATGCACTTTTCTCTATAATCCCCGCCTTTCAATTTCCTTATTTGTTTACAATGCAATACAATACTCAGTTTATCCTGCATGAATGAGACTGAAGAGTCCCTTTACTCTTCACAGTCTGTTTTGTCATTAGCTAATTATTATTATTTTATTTTATTATCTATCGAATTTGGAACTGTTTTTAGTTCGCCCACATTTCTGTGCATTTTTTTTTCCTATTGCGAAATAAATTGTGATAAAAAAGTCCGGGTAAAATTGCGTTACACGTGTTTGGCAGATTGTCGATTTTGGTTTATTTTTTCGTCAGAGCGAGGGAAAAGGCGTATCTAGACTACCTAGACGCCCCGCCGTATTGCCTCAGCACGGCTGAGATTGACGAGTGCATTGAACATTTTCAACATATTGTATCGGATGCAATTTTTCTTAGTCTAGCAGATGTTGTGTGCGGACCTTTTATAACTTATCTGTGTTTGTTGTTGTTGCTAACTAAACTGACCTCAGTAGCTTGATAGATATAGCGGCGGACTTGTAACCTGGAGGTCGGTGGTTCAAGTCCCGGTATCAGCGTAGGTTTCGTAAAGAGAGCTTGAGTAGTTGTGGATCGATAAGGCGGCGGACTTGTAACCTGGAGGTCGGTGGTTCAAGTCTCGGTATCAGCGTAGACTTAGTAAAGCGACTAGTTAACATCACAAATTAATATGATAACTTTTTATTAATTAAGATGCGCCCCACTGGGATAGTGATCTCTGCACTTACGGGGTCAATCTTAAACCATATTTAAAAAAAAAATGAATTATGGTGTTATATTAATTGACATTTTATAATAAATCTGCAGAACTCTCTTGATTTTAAGTACTGTAAATTTTATTTTAAACGCATAAATTTGTGATTTTTTTATACAAGATTTAACCCAAACAAACAACAGACATTTTAAGTAAGACCATGTAAAAAAAAACAAAGTATGTTACATCAAGTAACCCAGTGGTAACCCAGCCCCATCTTCATAAGGTAGACTTCTCGCAATTCTCTGCTACCTTTATCTTAGAGAGACAGCGCGAATGATTGACAATTACTCTTGAGTTCTTATCCAAGCTAGAAAATTGAAGTAACTTTTCTAATTAATATCTTTAACTAACTAACTCGAACTTCAAAGTAATAACTAACTCGAACTAGAGAATCAATAGCCGTATTTTTCTTTCTAACCAAAGTGGATTCAATTGGAATAAAATGGACGAACTGGAAGAAAGTCATTTTTCTTTTGAAAGAGGAAAAATCTTCTCCCAGTTTGGTTAACCAAAATGGATTTATAAAATTCTTGCTTCTATTTCTTTTATAGGTTAAATCCATTGTTTATCTTTAAAAGTACCGAAACGCATTTATTTTTCTCGAATAGTGGGGAAGCTAAACTGGAAATATTTGGAAATACCGAACCTGGATTTTTTTTTTTTATCCCAAAAAAAATACAGCTAATGTTTAGTCGGCATGTCCAATTATAAACTCCCACACATTTTTGTTTAAAACAAAGATTGAAACAATGTTATCACAAGTTGACAGCTTCAATTGAAAACTCAATATTATGTATTACCTATTTACTTATGTCCGATTTTTTTTATCTACAACAATGCATGTCTCTGAGAGAGGTGCTTTGTGGAAGGTAGAAGAGATTGCCAAAGGCAATAACCCCGCCCTTTAGTTAGGACGTATTTTATGTATATATTTTTTTTTCTCATTTTATTTATCTAATATTGTAAAGATATTATGTATTTTTTCCTTTCTTTTTTTTCTCTTTTTACTTATCTTATATTTTTTTTTAATTATGTTCAAACGCAACTTAGTAATGTTGCAATTACATGAACTTAGATTTGAAGGTTAAGGATAATTACATATGAAGGTTTACTATATCTTTACAAGGAACATTAAATTTTTCCAAATGCAAACTTAAATCTAATTTACATGAGTTATTGTATATTAATTTCTAATTATCTGTGCTGTATATAATATTATGTCCAACTAATAAAGTGTAAAAAAATAGACCGATAGAGAGTAAATTTCAACTTCTTGAATTTTTAGGTTTTGTTCACGAAGAAAAAAAAAATAACATTTAACGATCACTTTTCCGTTCGCCTTTCGGTGTCTTGCCACAAGTCATAAGTGTCATACCTCTTGAACGGTTTCAGCTATAGCGCTGAAATTTTGATATGTTGTCCGGGCAATTCAGGCGAAAAAATTGAGCTCGATCGGTCCTGAAGGGTACCCTTGAGGGCCTATTAATTTTAATGTTGAGAAGTTGTGATGGTGTGAGTGATCCCGGGTGGGACTGCGCATGCCCGGAACAGTAGTTGGTTCTCTTCCTTGTCTCCCGCCCTGATGCCAGAAGTGTTTTTTGAATAGGTATGTAGTAATATGTAGTATGTATTTTATTTCTTTTATTTATTTAATGCACTTTATTTCCCTACTATGTAGTACCTGTACCTATGTACTTTATTTATTTAATGAGTTGACGGGAGATACCCATTTAACAAGAGTCCCTATGACTTACATAAATAGTGAACACACACACCACACCACACCACACCACACCACACCACACACACACACACACACACACACAAACAAACACACACAAACGAATCATTTTATAATATAAGATGACACTTGCAAAAAAATAAGATGCAGAAATACACGCCATTTTCCAAGTTTGCTCAGTGAATAAGTTTTACGAGTTCAGAGTTGTTCTCTCACATCCCCTCTTCTCTTCTCCCCCTCTATTCTCTTCTCGTCCTCTCTTCTCTCCTCTCATCTCTTCCTTTTCTCTCTCATCTCTCCTCTCTTCTCTCCCTCCTCTCTTCCCTCTTCTCTCCCTCTCATCTCTTCCTCTCTTCTCTCCCTCTCATCTCTTCCTCTCTTCTCTCCCTCTCATCTCTTCCTCTCTTCTCTCCCTCTCATCTCTTCCTCTCTTCTCTCCCTCTCATCTCTTCCTCTCTTCTCTCCCTCTCATCTCTTCCTCTCTTCTCTCCCTCTCATCTCTTCCTCTCTTCTCTCCCTCTCATCTCTTCCTCTCTTCTCTCCCTCTCATCTCTTCCTCTCTTCTCTCCCTCTCATCTCTTCCTCTCTTCTTCCCTCTCATCTCTTCCTCTCTTCTCTCCCTCTTCTCTCTTCCTCTCATCTCTCCCTCTTCTCTCCTCTTCTCTCTCTCCCTCTCATCTCTTCCTCTCTTCTCTCCCTCTCATCTCTTCCTCTCTTCTCTCCCTCTCTTCTCTTCCTCTCTTCTCTCCCTCTCATCTCTTCCTCTCTTCTCTCCCTCTCATCTCTTCCTCTCTTCTCTCCCTCTCATCTCTTCCTCTCTTCTCTCCCTCTCATCTCTTCCTCTCTTCTCCCCCTCTCTTTTCTCTTCTCGTCCCTCTTTCTCTCTCCCTCTCATTCTTCCTCTCTTCTCTCTCCTCTCATCTCTTCCTCTCTTCTCTCCCTCTCTTCTCTTCCTCTCTTCTCTCCCTCTCATCTCTTCCTCTCTTCTCTCCCTCTCATCTCTTCCTCTCTTCTCTCCCTCTCTTCTCTCCCTCTCATCTCTTCCTCTCTTCTCTCCCTCTCATCTCTTCCGATCGTTCGTTTGATTCAGGCACGCTTAAAGTTCTCTCTACTATTTTAGTGATTATTTAATAAATAAGCAATGTTTTTTTGAAAAAAGTTTTACCCAGTTAAAAGTGGAAAGTTCATCTATAAGAAATTGTATAAAAAGTGAGTTTATAGTACAGAAAAAGTGGAAAAAAGTGTTAAAAACTCACTCTAAACACAGCGTCGGTACAATTTCCTTTGTTCGGCAAAACCCAAGGGAACTTTCACAGAATAACAACACATTGCCAATAAGTTAAAAAAAAGGACTCTTTTAAAATTAACTACTACTTGGATAGTACAAGATTATAACGCTCTTAATATAAAAAAGACATTTTATCACTATTTTGGAAAACAATTCATTCCAAATTTAATTCAATCATAAGAGTCGGCCATTAAAATAACTAGTCAAAAGTTGTTTTATTGAATATTTACGATAGTGTGTAATAAGAAAAACACAAAAACAAAACAATTAAGAAATTGTATACTAATAAACAAAAACAATTAAAACAAACAAACAAACTTTAAAAAAAAAAATTCAAGAAAAAGATTTTTTAGTTAAATAAATCGTTAGTTATTGGGAGAAGGTGTACTCAGAGATTAGGCATTGCTATAATTAGAGGGAATGTAGCATCTGTACTTGGCACACTACCCAAGGATGATTGTTTGAAAGAAGTGTATAATATTATATAAATAAAATAAAAATTTAAGTCTTAAGGCTTCAGGGACAGTCTGGCGTATCTTAAAAAGGTGTACTAATTTCACAGCACTGATAACACTGATTACGAGAATCATACAAATCAGATAACGATAAATGTTATAGATACGATAATAGACATTACCTATAACAACTTTGTAAGACAAAGTGTGAAGTTCATTCATTCTGCTTCCTCATATACTTAAAGCACTAATTCGGTGGAGTGGTTTTTAAAGAATCGAGTGATCACAATGTCTAAATGCGGAGGAAACTGTAATGCAGCGCTGCCGGGGGATGGTGACTATGCGACTTGTGGAATCTGCAAAGGGATGTACCACTTTGAATGTACAACTGTAACTGCCAGCTCATGGAGATCTATGGGGCCCAAAAGACAAGGAGCATGGAGATGTACAGTGTGTAGAAACAATGGTTTCAATGAGGACGGGACAGCAGGGCAGGCGGCAGGGCAGGGAGGTGATGACGAGCGCGGTGAACCACTCGACCCAGCAGTCAAGCAGTTAATGGTAATGTTTGATAGAAGATTTAATGAGTTCGAGAACAAAATTACAAGGGTTATGGATGCTTCGGAAAAAAAGGTTAGCAAAAAATTGGATGATTTCGAAGAGAATCTTAACTTCCATGGTCAAATAGTAGAGGACGCAACAAAAACAGTGAAAGCTTTAGAACAAAAAATTATACTAATGGAGAAAAGGCTAGACAAGAGCGAAGGCGAAAATAAAGAATTGCGTACAAGACTGAAAAATATGGAAATTCAAATAAATGAGATGGCTCAAAAGGAATATAATAATAAATTTGAAATCTCAGGCATAAAAAACAAAAACATTAACCCTGACACAGTTATGAAAAATATTTTTGAAAAAGCAGGACTACAATCAGAGGCAATACCATTCAAAACGGAAATGACCACTAAAGTGGCGGAAAACGGAGAAGAAAAAACAACAATTTTAGCAACCTTCAAATCGCACAGCGATAGAAACACAGCACTAGCGAAAATAAAAAAGGAAAAAGTGTATTCTAAAATGGGGAATACGGTTAACCAGGATTCGACCGATATTTATATTAATGAGGCCCTGTGTACATACTATAAAAGAATATTGTTCGAAGCAAGTAAAATTAAAAAAGAAAAGAGATACGAATATCTGTGGGTAAAAGATGGTAAGATTTTGCTAAGAAAAACAGTTGGTTCCAACCCAATAAAAATTTTATGTATGGAGGATATTGGTAAAATGTAATACTACAAAATGCGTAGAAAAATAGGATTTCAACCCAATGTTTAAAATGCATAGAAATCATAATATATTATTAATGAACCAAATTAGGAATATCCAATCAGAATGCGAATTATCACAAAATTTGGTAGAATGGCAAAATAATCTAAACCAAGAATTATTATCTGTGCTTCATATTAACATAAGAAGTCTTAAACTAAATTGGGAACTACTCTGCATTAAGATAAAAGATCTTCTCCCTATACTAGACATGTTGATTCTAACGGAAGTTAACGTAAATGATGAGGAAGCGTTATCGTATAAGTTGAGGAATTTTACCCAAATATGTAAATGTAGAATGATGCAAAGAGGAGGTGGCTTGATAATATTCTTTAGAAATCATTTAACTATCGAAAATTTGGATTACAACTTCGATGAGGCAGAAAACTTGAACATCAGGGTAACTCACCTAATATCAAAACTTAAATTTGTTTTCATAGCAATTTATAGATCACCCAAAAAAAAATTAGAGACTTTTCTTACGGATCTAAATTTCTGGCTACAAAATGCTATCAAAAAAGATGAAAACATTATTATGATCGGGGACTTGAATATCTGTACGCTGAAAAAAACAAATAAAAATTCCACATACCTCAACATACTTTATAACAATGCCATAACAACATCAATCTCGAAACCTACAAGAGAAGAAATTTTGGATGGTAAAATAACAAGTACATGTATCGATCACATTAACGTCAGATTAAACCCCAGGCATTTTTCTACAAAATCATCAGTGATTCTCGATAAATTAGCCGATCACTATTTTACAGCTATCAGAATAGGTAAAAAGATCCGGGAAACAGTACTAATAGACAGAGAAAATACAATAGATATTATTGATAATAAGACGGTCATGAAAAAAATTCAGGAAGTTGACTGGACTGAGCTCCAAAAGATAGAAGATCCTGTTGAATTATATAAGAAAATTCTCAATTTTTTTACCAACATTTACGATACATCCATGAAAAAAATTAATAAAAAACAATGTCTATACGAAATTCCCTGGCTTACTAACAGAGTAAAAAACGAAATAAAAAAGAAAAACATGTTATTAAAAAAATGGCGGAACAATAAAAATAATTGGAGTCTACACGAGGAATATAAAAAACAAAGAAATGTTACCAACAATATAATAAAAAAAGAAAAAAGAATCTATCTATACAAGCTATTTGAAGGAGCTAAAGGGGACATGTTGAAAACATGGAAATTAATAAATGAATTAATGAATAGAAAAATTAAAGAACCGAATGAAATAAAATTGAAACGGCAGTTTCAAACTCAAAACTTAAAAGAATTGGCAAACAGGTTTAATACAAATTTTATCGATCAAATAACAAAACTTAAAACTAAAAATAATGGCCCTATCCTAGATGTCCAAATGATCGAACACGAGTACCATAATACTACTTCAAGTATGTACCTAAGGAACGCAACAGAGACAGACGTTAAAAAAATTCTAAAAAATATGAAGAAAAGGGGTCAAGGGTTCGATGGAATTAAGAGTGAAAATATTATTGATAACTCGATATTATTTACTCCCTTAATAACGAAGATGATAAATTTGATGCTTAAACACTCTGTAATGCCACAAGAACTTAAAATTTCATGTATAACACCGCTCCATAAAAAAGGAAAGTCCGATGATTTAGGAAACTACAGACCGGTAGGTTCATTACCAATTATAGAGAAAGTATTAGAAAAATTCATTAACATACAAACAAAAAAATACCTAGACACCAATCATATAATTCCGGAATTTCAACATGGTTTTCAGAGTGAAAAAAGTACAATATCATTACTTCAAGAGTTTTCAGAAGAGGTTAATACCGCCCTTGATCAAAGGAAGTGTGTGGTGGTCATACTGCTGGACCTGAGCCTCGCTTTCGACACAATAGATCACGCAGCCTTCCTCAGGAAACTCAAACAAGTGGGAATATGGCACCCGATATTTGCGGAGTACTTTAAGAATAGAAAGCAAGTGACCAGAATTGGAAAAATAGTGAGCGACGAGCTGCCAGTGAATCAAGGCCTTTGTCAGGGGGGGGTAAATTCCCCTACGTGGTACAATTTATACACCTACGACGTTAAATACATACACAGGAAGACAAACCTCAAAATGTTTGCCGACGACAGCTGTATCGTGTCAATTCACAAAGAAGTAGAAAATGCCGTCGCTAATGCTCAGGTAGATTTCATTAATTTACAGAAATACCTTTATAATAATAACATATACCTGAATGAAAAGAAAACCGAAGCATTAGTGATGGGCTATAAGAGTAAAAAAAACCAACATGAATAATTTTAAAATCTTATGTCACAGCCGCAAATGCCTGGAGACGAAATCCTACACAACCATCTGTTCCTGTCACCAAATAGAATATACAAACGAGGCAAAATATTTAGGGGTAATTATAGACAGCGAATTCAAAATGAAAAGACATGTTTACAATTTGTGCTCTAAACTTAGAATTCTAAAATACCAACTAACTGTAATAAATGCAGGCAACTTACCAATGAGTACTAAAGTGTCAATATATTTTTCTTTGGTTGACTCACTTCTGAGGTATGGTGTCACATTATACACATATGCACCTCAGTATGTTTTGAAACCTCTAGATAGTCAACAAACCAAAATTAAAAAACTTCTGTTTCAAAATAATAATATTCGATGTTTTACACCAGAAGAACTTTCAATATTTGTAAATTTATACAGTAATTTTTTTAATAAAAACTTTAGGCACCTCACAGAACATCAATATGGACTCAGGCAACAAAAATTCAATAGGCCACATGTATATACCATCCAGTACGGTCAAAGAAGGCTAGGGTACATCATACCTACTTTACTGAATAAGTTCTGTGAAGATTTTTTAGATGAAGAAAATAGACAAACACTGAAGAAGAAGATTAAAAAAAGTATTATATTACATAAATAGTTGAGAGAAAAATCATAGCAGACAATTGCCTTTTCAAGTGTCACTAGATTGTAAAAATAAAATTTTATTTATTTTCTGTGCTTACAACCTAATATTATGTAGCTAATATCTAGAGAACTTTAAGAATTAAAAAAATATGAAATTAATGAACCTTTCGGAAAGAGATCATCTCCGAAAAAGGTAGACTTATCTTAGGAGATATTATACATTGTAAATAATTATTGTTCAATAAAGTTATCATATTCAATTCAATTCAATTCCTCTCTTCTCTCCCTCTCTTCTCTTCCTCTCTCTCTCTCTCATCTCTTCCTCTCTTCTCTCCCTCTCTTCTCTTCCTCTCTTCTCTCCCTCTCATCTCTTCCTCTCTTCTCTCCCTCTCTTCTCTTCGTCTCTTCTCTCCCTCTCTTCTCTTCCTCTCTTCTCTCCCTCTCATCTCTTCCTCTCTTCTCTCCCTCTCTTCTCTTCCTCTCTTCTCTCCCTCTCTTCTCTTCCTCTCTTCTCTCCCTCTCTATCTCTCCCTCTCTCTTCTCTCCCTCTCTTCTCTTCCTCTCTTCTCTTCCTCTCTTCTCCCCCTCTCTTCTCTCCCCCTCTCTTCTCTCCCTCTCTTCTCTTCCTCTCTTCTCTTCCTCTCTTCTCCCCCTCTCTTCTCTCCCCCTCTCATTCTCTCCCCTCTCTCCCCTCTTCTTCCTCTCTCCTCCCTCTCTACCCTCCTCTTCTCTCTCTCCCTCTCTACCTCTCTCTCTCTCCCTCTCTCCCCTTACATTCCCCATCCCCTCCTTAAAAATCCTCCCTTTCTCGAAGATTCTTCTTAATATTTTCTCTTTTCTCTCCCTCTCTACTTTTCTATATGTTTCCCCTCCTCCTCTCTCTCTCTCTCTCTTTCTCTTTCTCTTCTCTCTCTTCTCTTTCTCTCCTCTCTTTCTCTTTCTCTCTCTCTCTCTCTCTCTCTCTCTCTCTCTTCTCTCTCTCTCTCTCTCTCTCTCTCACACACACACACACACACACTCACTCACACTCACTCTCTTTCTCTTATCTTTTCCCTCTCTTAATGTCTTTCTTTTATTATGATAACAAACAAAATTTTAATAACCTGCATTTTTTTGTAATTGTATATTTACTTGTCAAGCCCAGTGTAAAATAAAAACATAAATACATGTCAGTACAATTAAAAAACATAGATTAAGTAAAACATATAAAACAATAAGTGACTAGATAAAAAATAATAATAAACATGGTAACAGGTATAGTAATACTATCTTACTATCACATATTGTTTGCAGCACGCATCTTTCGGTTGATGGGGTCATAAAAAATAATTTTGTCCCCATTTGGAAGCTAACGGGTACTCTTTTCGTTTGCCCTATCCAAAATGGTTGACATTTTCAGCTTTCCTTATGCTTGAAATTTGACATTTCAGTTTTGGCAAATGATTTAGAAGTATATGGCGTGGATGCCCTTACACACATTGACGCTGGTTTGAGTCTTTCTAATGTTCTAGTTTATCTAGTACCTCCTAGTATGTAATTCCTATGAACGCACGAATAGCTCAGTGGTTAAGCATCCGCTTGCCATGCGGAAGGTCCCGGGTACGAACCCCCGCGCCGACAAAAATTTATGATAACTTCTCTAATATAGTTCCTACAGAAAGTCCATAGCTCGATTGATAAGGCAGTGGACTCGTAAACTGGAGGTCGGAGTCGATTAAATTCATTAAATCACCCGAAAACGGTAATAAGCTTCAGTTTGAGTAATGTCGATATTTTTCTTGTGATAAACACAACCATGAATATTGTATTTCATTTAGTTCCCAATCCCTAGAACCACCCCCCAGAAAGGCGTCTCTGAGTCTCGATTGCCCTTTGCCCTTTCAATACCTACGTCCCCACTAACACCCCCAATCATGTTAGCTAACCAGCCATCGCCCAACTTTGTGTTGCAGTCAATTAGTGTGAGTGATGGATTGCGCTGATACCTTTCATAGAGCCAGGAGCAAGAGGGATGATAGTTTGACCTATCTCCTTTTTTCGCTCCCCATTCCGCCAAAACGACTACATCATTCCACCTGCTCCACCAAAAACTGCTCCTCTAATCTACCAAAACTACTTCACCATTCCATCATAAATACTCCACCATTCCACCAAAACTACTCCACCATTCCACCAAACCTACTGTACCATTCCATCAAAACTACTCCACAATTCCACCAAAACTACCCCTCCAATTCACCAAAACTATTCCATCACTCTATCAAAACTACACCACAATTCCATCATAATTACTCCACCATTCCACCAAAATACCCCTCCAATCTACCAAAGCTACTCCACCATTCCTTCAAAACTTCTCTGAACTCACTCCTTTTGTTTAGCTGATGAAAATAAATTAATATTCATTCTGATGGACAGGTGGCCCCGGACGAATAGCAGGGAAAACATTATTTACTACTCTCACTCCCTCTACTTTATCTCTCTCTACTTTATCTCCCTCTACTTTATCTCCCTCCTTGAAGACTCGCTTCCACCCTCTCTCTACTTTATCTCCCTCCCAAATCTGTCCCTCTTTTAAGACTCGCTTCCACCCTCTCTCTACTTTATCTCCCTCCTAAATCTGTCCTTCTTTTAAGACTCGCTTCCACCCTCGCTCTACTTTATCTCCCTCCTTGAAGACTCACTTCCACCCTCTCTCTCTACTTTATCTTCCTCCCAAATCTGTCCCTCTTTTAAGACTCGCTTCCACCCTCTCTACTTTATCTCCCTCCCAAATCAGTCCCTCTTTTAAGACTCGCTTCCACCCTCTCTACTTTATTTCCCTCCCAAATCTGTCCCTCCTTTAAGACTTACTTCCACCCTCTCTCTCTCTACTTTATCTCCCTCCTTGAAGACTCACTTCCACCCTCTCTCTCTACTTTATCTCCCTCCTGGAAGACTCACTTCCACCCTCTCTCTACTTTATCTCCCTCCTTGAAGACTCACTTCCACCCTCTCTCTACTTTATCTCCCTCCTTGAAGACTCACTTCCACCCTCTCTCTACTTTATCTCCCTCCTTGAAGACTCACTTCCACCCTCTCTCTACTTTATCTCCCTCCTTGAAGACTCACTTCCACCCTCTCTCTCTACTTTATCTCCCTCCTTGAAGACTCACTTCCACCCTCTCTCTACTTTATCTCCCTCCTTGAAGACTCACTTCCACCCTCTCTATCTCTCTCTAGCAATTGCAAGTTTACAGACGACTGTACTCAGTGTACACACTCTCCTATCGCTCTCTCCCTTCTACTGTACGAGTACCTACTTATTCTCTCTCTACCTTCCTGATTTATACCTATTTTTCAATTTCTCTCTCTCCTTCTCTTCCTATAATAACTATCCATTACAATATATTCCTATTTCTCTCCTCCCCCTTTCCTCTCTCTCTTCTCCATTTCGCTCTCCTTTTTCTCTCTCCCTCCTCTCTATCAACCACTTCTCTCTTTCACTCTCTCTCTCTCTCCCTTTCTCTCTCTCTTTCTCTCCCCCTATCCATGTCTCTCTCTCTCTTCTCTCTCTCTCCCTCCCTCCCTCTCTCTCTCTCCCTCCCTCCCTCCCTCTCTCTCCCTTTCTCTTTCCCTCTCTCCTCAGTGCTTCGTCCTCAGAGCCAATCAATAGCAGATAGTTATAGTTCCCTTGTGTCCGCGACCTTTGACGTTTTCGCCGCGAGCTCCCGCTTAATTAATGAATATGCAACCTGCACCGCACGCCAGCTGCAAGCCCTTCCTTGCTAGAGATACGTCAGTGCCGTAGCTACATTGCCACAGCACCTGATTTGTTATTGAATATGCAACCTGCACCGCACGCTAGCCCTTCCTTGCTAGAGATATTTATGTCAGTGCCGTAGCTACATTTCCACAGCACCTGATTTGTTATTGAATATGCAACCTGCACCGCCCGCTAGCTCTTCCTTGCTAGAGATACGTCAGTGCCGTAGCTACATTTCCACAGCTCCCGCTTAATTAATGAATATGCAACTTGCACCGCACGCCACCTGCAAGTCCTTCCTTGCAAGAGATACATCAGTGCCGTAGCTACATTTCCACAGCTCCCGCTTAATTAATGAATATGCAACCTGCACCGCACGCCACTTGCAAGCCCTTCCTTGCTAGAGCTACGTCAGTGCCGTAGCTACATTTCCACAGCCCCTGCTCGGTTAATGAATATGCAACCTGCACCGCCCGCTAGCTCTTCCTTGCTAGAGATACGTCAGTGCCGTAGCTATATTTCTACAGCCCGTGATTTGTTATTGAATATGCAACCTACACCCAGTGCCGGATTACCCATATGGCGGATTTGGCAGATGCCAAGGGCCCCGCGCTTCAGGGGGCCCCGCGCTTGAGCAGCTTACACTAGATATTATGAGATTTTTAAAAAGCTTGCACTAGGTATTATGAGTTTTTTTAAAAGCATACACTAGTTGTTTTTGGATAATGAGTAAGAAGAAGAATAAATAAAAGGGGAAAAAACACACACTCACAGCAAAGTACATAAATTGAAATAAAAGCGCGGGGCCCCCTTTTACTATCTACGCCTCGAATCAACCACATGGACACTAGCGGATTACCTACTCCAATAATTGTGGATTTGGTAGATGCCAAGTTCCCCGCAGTTTTGGGGACCCCGCGTTTCGGGCACCTTACACAAATTATAAGTGTTTTTGAATGGCCTTCAAGTCGGTTTTTCTGGATTTTATTATTACATAAAATCATAATCTCTGCCATCAAATCCATAAAGTGTCTTCTGAGTGCTCAGTGATCGGCTTTATCGACATCTTAACCAATGATCTTCATTATAGTCGCCTGGGACGCTTTCAATGTTTTTTTCAAGATATTTTTTTGTATTTATTTTCCGAGTACTTTACCCCATAATTTTGCAAAAATTTCGCCTGCGGCGCCGTCAAATTTACTTATCATGATGTTTTGGATTGTTCTTCGAGACGTGCAATTCTAGTATGTACCATTAAAAGAAAAAAAGTAGCATTCAATACTAGCAATAAAATCTCCACAGTAATCGATGATCTACTTTCTACATATCTTACCCAATGACATCTTTCTACACATATTCTTTTCATATTAATATATATTTAGATATTTCTACTATAACTTGGAAAAAATCTTGCCTTCGGTGTTATAAACGTCGTTTTGGATACTATTATGGATTAGTGCCCAGGACACTTGGCTTCCGTTTCAAGGTTCTAAAAATAGTATTTTAGAAAAAATTAGTTCAATTTAGGGGCCCCGCGCCTTGAAAATGCCAAGGGCCCCGCGCAGCCTTAATCCGGCACTGCCTACACCGCACGCTACCTGCTAGCTGAGAAATGGCAGTGCCGTAGCGTAGGCCCCAGCACCAACAAGAAAAAGAAAACTTAATAAAAGGGAATACTGGATATAATTTTGTCCGAATTTTGGTAACCCTCGTGTTTTCTCATATCCAGTTTTGACTTTAAGTGATTATTACTATTAACAAACGTTCAAATTATTCCAGGCAGCCCAGGTATATTTTTTTGTTTTAACGTCGCGTCGCTTAGAACTGCACAGTCATCAGTCCTATCACGACGGAGGTTTTATCCTCCATTCGCTGGAAACTCACAAACCACCTACTCAAATTAACCTCACCCAGCCTTAGCGGGGCCAGCATCACGCACGAGGTTTTGGTTATAAATCTATATGTCTAATATTAAGGAGCGGTCCGCCCCACCAAGTCAAAATACTTTGGATTTCTAATACTAGAAATTTCTCGGAAGTAAAAATAAAATCTAGCTAGGCACTAATGATGAGAACTTGTGTTTTCCGTGTTGCCAGGACATGGTGAAAGTTCATGAGGAGGACACCGCACCGGACCCAGCCGCGTGTGGGGCCCTGCCTGTGGCAGAGGTGACGGCAATGCCTGCGCCTGCCCGACATCGCTTCTCCAACAACAACAATAACAACAACAACAACAACAACAGCTGTCACGTCCACAACAACAACCACAATCACCAGGTTGTGCACAACAACAACAAGGTAATTATGATGTGACTATGCCCTTAGTCTACAGATCCTGCATGAGTCCGATTCCCGGTTGAGAGCAGAATTTTCGGACCGAAAATACTGTTCCCACCGAGCTGGCACTACCGGCCCTACCCAGGCAGCGTGAGGTTAATGTGAGTAGCTGGTACGATTCCCAGTGAATGAAGGGTAAAATCCCCGTCCTAACTGTCTCAAGGACGTTAAAACCAAATAGAATCAACTGGTTACAATAAATCTAATTAGATCGCAGTGTTGGGGTGTAGTATTCCCATCATCAACTAAATAACCACCTTCTCTAATAGCTGACACCATTTAAAAAGCGAAAAGGCGGTACAGTTTTTGGGATATTTTTCTCTTATATCAAGGTTTCTCTTATAAAGAAGTTATTTTCCCCTAAAGAGAGGTAATTTTGACCTGGAAATCTTTCTCTTATAATCCAGGTTTCTCATATTTAAAGAAGTTATTTTCCCTCGAGAGAGGTAACAAACCTGAAAATCTTACTCTTATATCCTGTTTGAAATGTGGTAATTTACACTCTGATTTCTTTTGGGTGAAGCAAATCTCTTAACACTTTTCGTGGGTAGTACATACAGCAAGCCATTGTGTATATTTTCATCTATATTTGTCTTTTTTATTATTTATAAAGTTTCCATTTCCTTCGTATCGACGTAGTATCTCTTATATCGAGGTTTCACCTCTTATATGCATGTTAGACTATATATATATATATTTTTTTTTTTTCAGTAGTTTCAAAAAAATATTTTTTAATTCAACAAATTCTTTCATCTTCATAAATAAAATTTAAAATAATGTAAAAAATAACTTATTAATAAAATGAAAATCAAGAACATGGCAAGTTTAAGTGACCAATTATGACAAGCATGTGTTTGGCCACTTATTGTTATTATTATTATTATTATTTCAATTTACGGAATGCGAATCCATTTTTAAACTACCTATAAACTAAATTATTACCGAACTAAAAATAAACCTATCTAATTCAACAGGAGTTATATTGAAATATCAATTCCTACATCGCTGGCTTTATTGCTTTATTGCCTATTATCATTTTGAAATATCAATTCCTACATCGCTGGCTTTATTGCCTATTATCATTTCTCTTGACTCCCCCCCTGGTTGGGCCCCCAGGTGACCAGCACAGTGGCCACGCAGCACTTCCACTACCACTGGAGCTACCCGAGTCCGGCCGGGCCGCAGCCCTCCTCCGGCGCGGCCACTTTCCACTTCGGCCCGGGGTTCGAACCCCCGAGCTCCCCCCAGCAGCACGTGGTGCACTTCCACGTGAACCCGGGGGTCACGGTCAGCTTCCAGATGGGCGAGAACGTGCAGGTCATTAAAGGTAGGAGCTTTTTTTCCCTTTCATTATTATTATTATTATTATTATTATTATAGTATGCAAGTATGTTTTATTAGGAGGACAAAGTTCAATGTTAATTTATAAAATTAAGAAAAAACAAACAAAAGACAAAATAAACAAGTAAAAAAGAAAATATCCATTGAAGATACGAGCTCTTTTTTCTTTATCCTTTTCATTAAAGGTAGGAGCTTTTCTTTTTCATGTTCATTAAAGGTAGGAGCTTTTCTTTTTCATGTTCATTAAAGGTAGAAGCTTTTCTTTTTCATGTTCATTAAAGGTAGGAGCTTTTCTTTTTCCTTTTCATTAAAGGTAGGAGCTTTCCGTTTTCCTTTTCATTAACCCCGCCCTTTAGGCAGGACATTAGCTTTATTCTCTTTTTTGATCCTGTTCTTTGTTCAAACTATTTTTTTTTTCTTTATAATTTCATTGTATTTTACTGTATATATTTTTGTCTTACCCAATAAAGGAGGTAGGAGCTTTTCTTTTCCCTTTCATTAAAGGTAGGAGCTTTTCTTTTTCCTTTTCATTAAAGGTAGGAGCTTTTCTTTTTCCTTTTCATTAAAGGTAGGAGCTTTTCTTTTTCCTTTTCATTAAAGGTAGGAGCTTTTCTTTTCCTTTCATTAAAGGTAGGAGCTTTTCTTTTTCCTTTTCATTAAAGGTAGGAGCTTTTCTTTTTCCTTTTCATTGAAGGTAGGAGCTTTTCTTTTTCCTTTTCATTAAAGGTAGGAGCTATTTTTCCCCTTTCATTATTATTATTATAGTATGCTTTATTAGGAGGACAAAGTATAATGTTAACAGTATAAAATTAAGAAAAAACAAATAAATGACAAAATAAATAAGTAAAAAAGAAAATATTCTTTCATTGAAGATAGGAGCTTTTTTTCCTTTCATTAAAGGTAGGAGCTTTTCTTTTTGCTTTTCATTAAAGGTAGGAGCTTTTCTTTTTCCTTTTCATTAAAGGTAGGAGCTTTTCTTTTTCCTTTTCATTAAAGGTAGGAGCTTTTCTTTTTTCTTTTCATTAAAGGTAGGAGCTTTTCTTTTTCCTTTTCATTAAAGGTAGGAGCTTTTCTTTTCCTTTTCATTAAAGGTAGGATCTTTTCCTTTTCTTTTCATTAAAGGTAGGAGCAAATGTACCCACATACATAGTAGCATAGTTGACCCACATACATAGTAATGAGTCTCCGTTGTCAATTGATTTACCACTGTTACTCTGGTTGCTATGGCTACCAGCAACACCAACATTTCCATTACTCTGGTTGCTATGGCTACCAGCAACACCAACATTTCCATTACTCAGGTTGCTATGGCTACCAGCAACACCAACATTTCCATTACTCTGGTTGCTATGGCTACCAGCAACACCAACATTTCCATTACTCAGGTTGCTATGGCTACCAGCAACACCAACATTTCCATTACTCTGGTTGCTATGGCTACCAGCAACACCAACATTTCCATTACTCTGGTTGCTATGGCTACCAGCAACACCAACATTTCCATTACTCTGGTTGCTATGGCTACCATGCCAGCCTCCGTGGCGTAACGGTTGTTACTACTGCCCGTAGTCCAGAGATCCTGAGTTCGATTCGCGGTTGGAGCAGATTTTTCGCATAGAAAATTCTGTTCCCTCCGAACAGGCTGGCAATTCCGGCCCTACCCAGGCTGGGTGAGGTTAATGTGGGTAGCTGGTACGATTCCCAGCGAATGGAGGGTAGAACCCCCGTCTGGTCTACCTCAAGTCAGGACGATAAAACCAAATAGAATCAATGGACATGAAAGGAGCCTAGACATTGAATCTGGGCGTCCATATAATCCTCTCACCACCGTGATTTAGGTATCAATACCTATCTCACGGACACGGAATTATCTTAATATATAAATGTCAAAGTCACTGACTGACTAATCATCACTGTTTCTCCGAACTGGTAAGTCCTAGGAAACTGAAATTTGGTAGGTAGTTTTGTCTTATAGTCTATATGTGCAATAAGACGGGATTTTCCGAAATTCCCACTACAACACCTGCCATTGGCGAAAAAGGACTTTTTGCTTTCACAGCCATGCCTCGGGCCGCAAAGCGGGCGACAGCCCGCTAGTAATTATATATGGCTACCATCAACACCAACAATCGCTGGGAATCGCACCAGCTACCCACATTAACCTCACCCAGCCTGGGTACATGTACGGAGGGAACAGAATTTTCTGTGTGAAAAATCTGCTCCGATCGGAGATCGAACTCAGGATCTCTGGACTCGGGCAGTAGTCACAACCGTTACGCCACGGAGGCTGGCGCGGGGGTTATTGCCTATGGCAATCTGTTCCACCCAACCCTTAAAAGTATTGTGTTCTTTTGAGTTTTACTTAAAAGTAAAAAAAAAAAAAAAAATTGCTCCGATAACAATTTTTTATTTTTATGTTTCTAAATATTTCATAAACTTCTGAATAACCTTGGTTTGTTTGTCTATCTGTCATTTGCATTTTTTGCAACGCGCAAATCTCTGAAACTACTGAACGAAATTCAACAAAAGTTTTCGCAAAGTTGAAAATAACGGTTGCCATTCACGAGGAAGTTTTTTTTTATTTTTTATTTAACATATTAACGGGGTTAATGTTGATGTAGTTTTACCATAACTGTTACAGCCTCTATGACGTCATCGTCATAATGATGTTCATGAGTAATAGCACCTTGTAATAATTCGCCTATGATTATTTTAATTAAAAATTGATTACATTCTCTTGTATACAGCGTGCGTAGGAGTTCTGTGATTGTTAAAGCCGTCTGTTCAAACTTGAAACCGCAAGGCTCAAACTTAGTGCGCGGACACAATGGAGGCCTATACCCTGTACCCTGGGGTAGAACCACCAGTACCGCGTATAATAATCTAACCATATTGTTTATTTATTTATTTTAATCACAATATAAAAGCCTCATCGAGCCCTTGGTTGACAGGCAATGTGCCAAGTATGGTCGCCGCCAAATGCTGATTTGATGTCGCCTGTTACTTCAATCAAGCGGTGTTGCTCTTTGTCAAGAAGTTGTATCTAAACATATAATTAAAAGTAAGCGGCCACAACCGACTCCCGAAAATCGTCTACATCAAGGTACCAGGGTCTGGGGTCCAGAGTCCAGAATGTAGGGTCTAGGCCAGGGTCCTCGTTGTGGCCGCCTACTTAGAGACTCTCTTTGGGCCAAATTATAAAACAGGATTAAATTCAAGATAATCCAGGCCCTCCCTCAAGTCAAAGTTTCAACCACAGACCGACTTGAAGGACAATTTTTTTTGCCAAGTCTACACAATTTAGAGTTATCATATTTGTATCAATCACTTTCGTGATATCACAACTACTGAAGCTCGCTTTACTAAATCTACGCTGAAGCCGGGACTTGAACCACCGACCTCCATGTTACAAGTCCGCCGCCTTATCAATGCAGTTTGTGACCACATAATAAGACTCTGAGCGTTAGGTAGAGAATGCTTACAGCATTAACGTCGCCTGGTGGTTACATTGCACTAAAGAGTGTTATTATTATCCATCCAGCTTAGCGCGTCTCCCAATACTCTCCTGAAGTCTTCTCCAGTCTCATTTGATTGATGTCTATTGTGAAAATGTCTCTTGGGAACTTTCCTCGTCCTCTCATTTCTGACCTTCTTGTTTGCTTCCCTCTCTGAATAACAAAAGGAAATCATTATTATCCGATAGACAGCCAAAGATTTATTCTGAAAATCTCGAGTATTTTTCAGAAACTCTGAAGTTTCTTTCGATGAGAGATGTATCAATCAATCAATTTACTGTATATCTATACATTACTGTATATGTTTACAATTAAGATAAAGATAAAAGTAAATTTGATATACATTTAAAATACATTGTATTAATATCGTGGCGAATTTATAGGAGAAGGGATGCGGAAAATAAGAGCCGAATTATGAAACGGTATTAAATATGTAGGATTTGTTAATCCAAGCCACTATCACTTAACAGCTGATATAAATGCGCTGTGATAGGTTGAAATTCCCGGGGTGTTAAGGGATAGTGTAGGATTAGTTAATCTAATCCTTTTAAGGAAGTCCTTATTCCTATTCGATCTGTATGAAAATGATCGAGTTCCACCCAGCACCCAGCTGATTTTTGGACCGACAAGAGCAAAATACACGCGATCTGCTCTTCCTTTATTTCGAGCTTCTGTCTTTGTCTTCCGCGACACCCTGTTGAAATTCACCAAAAACAATGGACAATTGTCCAGTCCACAAGAGTCATCTCTCTCTCTCTCTCTCTCTCTCTCTCTTTCCATTCATTCGAGATGTGGCTCTCCCGTGCAACCTGAATCCCAATCAGGCGAATACATCGGCGGAAGCGTGTGTAGTTTTCTTTTCTAGTTCAAGAGTTTTGGCGTCTCCTGAATCCACCGCATTGTGGGTAAGTGGCTTGTCTTTTCGTTTTCCTGAACCCAACACATCGTGGGTAAGTGGCTTGTCTTCTCGTCTCCTGAATTTACCACACCGTGAGTAAGTGGCTTGTATTTTCGTTTTCCTGAACCCAACACATCGTGCATAAGTGGCTTGTCTTCTCGTGTCCTCAATTTACCACACCGTGGGTAAGTGGCTTGTCTTTTCGTCTCCTGAATCTATCGCATCGTGGGTAAGTGGCTTGTCTTTTCGTTTTCCTGAACCCAACACATCGTGGTTAAGTGGCTTGTCTTCTCGTCTCCTCAATTTATTGCACCGTGAGTAAGTGGCTTGTCTTCTCGTCTCCTGAACCCAACACATCGTGGTTAAGTGGCTTGTCTTCTCGTCTCCTCAATTTATTGCACCGTGAGTAAGTGGCTTGTCTTCTCGTCTCCTGAACCCAACACATCGTGGTTAAGTGGCTTGTCTTCTCGTCTCCTGAATCTATCGCACCGTGGGTGAGTAGCTTGTCCGCGCACCGTGGGTGAGTAGCTTGTCCGCGGGTGCATCCACAGCAACTTCAAAGCCGACCATACACGGTCAAGCTGTTTGCCCTAACATAAAGCCCATGCACGATCATTCAAAGTTGTCCTGAAGTATGTAAGCCTTTTGTAGCGAAAATATATGCATCCTAATTTCTTACAAAAAAATAGTTGTGCTGTTGTAGAAATATCCGCTACACACGAGGGGATTGTTGTTGATATCTTGTTGCCTCTTGCCCATACACAAATGGCAAAATTTTAGCTTCCTTGCTTTCGCCATCTTCTTAATATAACGCCATCCGGGCAGTCTGAAAACACGATACCATTTTTTTTATTGCCACCTCTTAGGGCCGTATTATAAATAAGGATTAAATTTAAGCCACACCCTCCCTCAAGTCGAAGTTTCGACCAATCACAGCACACTATAGTCCGAGTTGAGGGACATTCTGGCGCATCTTAACCGACCTCAGTAGTTTGATCGATAAGGTGGCGGACTTGTAACCGGTGGAGGTCGGTGGTTCAAGTCCCGGATTCAGCGTAGATTTAGTAAAGCGAGTTTGAGTAGTTGTGATATCACGAAAGTGATTAACACAAATATACTTTTGAAAAACTTTCCTGTTTTAAAATTCAGCCTTTAGACTCTATCTGAAAACTGAAAGTTTTTCTTTTTCAGATGTACTGGTATGTACCTCCGGTCCACTGAAACAATTCATAACAATGTATTTGTTACCATTGTATGCCTCTCTACTTTTCATACTTTGAGCATTATCAAATTGAACAATCACATTCCAACCTGTAATTTAGTGCTAGCGTTCTCTAGAAACTATATAAGCTAATGTATGTATGTAGGAGGAAAAACCGCAAAAATTCTGCTGCTGACTTCAATGTAAGCGCACAATCTGATTCTGACGTATGACGTATATGTGTATACAGGCGCGGCCGGTGCTAAAAGGAGCTGCGGAACTGCAACACCCCCCGACGAAAACGAAAAAAGAGGAGGTTTTCAAATCCTAGTGATTTCTGTCATAAGTGATTTCTTTTTACCTTTTGTAATTGGTGTATAGATAATAGTCTGAAACTTTTCATACTATAATATTTTTGTTAACCTCGATGAGCTACATAAATATATAATACAAGGAAATAATATGTATACGTCGTATTAAAGGTATTCGTGCCTACTAATGTCAACAAAAAAAAAGATCTTCGCGTGTCCCTAATCCCTAATTGAATGTTAAGAGCTAAGTGAAACCACGTATTGGACTGTGTGTGATGGAGATTGAACACACACACACACTATCTCTCTTTCTCTCTCTCTCTTTCTCTCTCTCTCTCTCTCTCTCTCTCTCTCTCTCTCTCTCACACACACACACACACCACACACACACACACACACACACACACACACACACACACACACACACACACACACACACACACACACACACACACACACACACACACACACACACAGAGAAACAAACACTCACACAGGGATAACAATACTCAAGTCGTATCATAATATGCGACATCCTGTTGTTTGGAGCGGAGCTTCTCAACTGAAGGTTCTGGTGGAGTGAACAAATCGAAATGATGTTACCAATGGTCCCAAAGGCTAGAATATCTGGAATTTTGAGTTTTTTTTTTTGGCTGATCACTTAGACGACCGGCATGGTTTTTTCTGAATTCTCTTGTGGGACCTGCGATAATACGGCTATCCGACCGGGTGTTCCACCGGTGGTACACCCGGTCTATAAATTTTAAATTGTGAATTTTAAATTTTATTAAAATAAATATTTTTAAAACTCTTGAGTTATTTAGGGCGAAATTAATATACAAATTCTATATTCCAAGTCATTACTAAGCATTGGTTTTCCCTATTGTACACAGTACGCGATCCGTGACTTAGCGCCACAGAGGTATTACAAAAACGTCTATTAATTCCACGCTTACTGGCACATTCTGAGCTGTCATCTTTAAGTTATTCAACTTTAACTTTTCAAAACAATCTACCGAAGATGTTAATTCAATCCCTAAAGTTGTCAGTGGATGTCACAAAGTTCATATACATGTGAACAGATAAATTGTTTCTCTAGTCAGGGTTCCCCTATTGAATAGCAGGGGAGGGCCGTCACATTTTTATCTACCAGTTATTGTTGTCAGTATGTTATTAGTGTATTTAAAAATCTTTTCTACTGTAGGAGCTATTGTAGACGCTTGTGGCTTTGTTGTAGCTGACCATCCCGTAGTATGTCTGCCCTCTGATGGGCGAGAAGTGACACAATACTTCCCATTTTGGTGCTGGGTCAACACGAGCGCACCGGAACGTATCTCTTCCAAACAATAGTAACCGGTTCGGTTACTACCGGTTCGAACCCGGGACCTTCTGCATTGCAAGCAAGTGCTTAACCACTAAGCTAAGTACTTAAATATTAGTTACTATCCATCAACGCTAAGTCGGAAAGCCAAACTAAATGAGTGTAAAAGTGTAAATGTTCTTGAAAAATGCCTTGGCAATTATAGTGATTAAAATTACATCAGTAGTTCAAAGGCATCTTTTTCGCATACGCTATGCTCTTCCTGCCGACACCTTGCTAGAACACCGACCTCAGTAGCTTGATCGATCAGGCGGCGGACTTGTAACCTGGAGGTCGGTGGTTCAAGTCCCAAGTTTTGTTTTTTTTTTAGTTCAGCCAAGATTTAGTCAAGCAAGTTTGAGTAGTTGTGACATCACGAAAGTGATTAACACAAATATGATAACACTTTGCCAGAACATTTTCTCGACTAACTGGTCTTGAACCCGCGGTCCTCTAGTTGGGAACCTCTGGCGTAAGGACCGCTTCAAGGCCGCTGGCGGAGGGCCCAGAGTTAGTCATAAGTGGTTCATTAGGGCCCCGGGACAGGCCGGCCATTGATACAATTGTGCAAATAGAAGTCGTTACTTTTCCACGTCTTCGCGAATTTCGGACTTGAGAAACATGAATATACTTGTACATTAATATTATGTACATTGTACATACGACATACCTATAGAAACCACTAAGCTGACTCTCGTGGTTCAGTGGTCAAGAACATTGGTTACTGACCCGAAGGTTGCGGGTTTGAATTCCGGCTAGAACCGAAAATTCTGACCGAGTTTTTCCGTTTCCGAAGTGGTATGGGTGTAAAATGTAAAATGTCCTGATGTAACGCGAGAGTGGTTCCAAGGCACAATTGCCTTTTAAATACTCGTAATATTGATAGTTAGCCGGCGTTTATGGCACGGTGAATACACCAGTAACACCATTTGAACTGGTCAGCAACGTCCAGCGAGGTGAGGACTAGCTGGGTGACTACTGATATTCAGACCCCCTTGATGGTGGGCTATACTCGGCCCAACACAGGCTGGGTGAGATAAATGAGGCTGAGTCTGTCTGAGTGACGTAATATGGCGGTTTGTGACTTAACCAATTTCATGTTTATTTTTTAGGTGGAAACATTTTATTTAGTTTTTTTTTTTTTTTTTTTGAAAAATTACCTAAGATTATTTTTATCTTAGAATGTCTCCTGGAGTCGATTTTGAAAATTTCCTAATAATACTTGGACATCCTGTATAGGGCAGTAGCAGTTGACCCTTCATTCATTCATTTCTTCCATTAATATAAATATTCATTGCACAAAAACCTGACTGTCTCTTTTTGTAGTACATAATATATACATGTTCTACATGGTCTTGGATATCTCATTCAATTGAAATCTTAGCCTTCTCCCCCTGAAGTAAACTCAGAACTGTGAACGAAGTGAGGTTTCCCTCCAAAGATTTGTACCCTTAATGTATTTTCAATATGATAACTCACATTAACCTCACCAATCCTAGGTAGGGCTGAAAAGAATTTTCTGTTCGAAAAGTATGCCCAAACCGGGAATCGAACTCAGGATCTCTGGATTACGGGCAGTAGTCACAACCGTTACGCCACGGAGACTCGCCAGACAAACACCAGCCGCAAAATACAAAAGACGTGATTGAACTTTGAGAAGACAAAACAGAAACATGTGTGGAATAGAGAAATCTGTGGAACAATATTGTTGCGGTAGTAATCACCTTCTTCTAGGGCTAGGGGAAAGAGGTCAATGTACTTTGGGAGGGAATTCAGCTTTCGGATAAGGAGGGACCTCTAGGAAGGAAGGGGCGAGTCTAGGGGTTTGTAGGGGCCCTTGGCATTAGGAGAAATGGGGTAGATCTAGAGGGTTTTGGAGGGGCCTTCGTCATGTAGTGCTTTGTGTGGGCCTTCGTCATGTAGGGTGGGTGTAGTGGTTAGGAGGGGCCTTCATCCCTATTTTTTTTTTTATTATTATTTTTTTTAAAGATGAGTGTTTCACAGCCGTTTTTATTTCGTAGCCATGAAACAGGAGCTACTGTAGACGCTTGTGGTCTGTGTTGTAGCCTGCCCATCCCGTAGTATGCCTCCCCTCTGATGGGCGAGAAGTGGCACAATACTTCCCAATTAGGTGCTGGGTCAACACGTGCGCACTGGAAGGTATCCCTTACAATCAATTGTAATCAAATTACGAATACAATTTTTTGTCGGCAGGGGGATCGAACCCGGGACCTTCCGTATGGCAAGCGAGTGCTTAACCACTGAGCTAATCGCGCGCTAAAGGGAAGGGGTTTGTCTAGAGTGCTTTGGAGGGGCCTTTGACATCAGCGGGAAGGGGTGGGTGTAGGGCTTTGCAAATGGCTGTCTGCTGTCTCATCACTCTCATCAATGATTCAGCCACATGCTTCCTTAGTGCCCTCTTCTTTGTCTCTGAAGACGAGATTCCTCATTTCCGATTTCCTTACCATTTTGTTTTGGAGTGGTTATCCAAAACACAATGCTAATTCATTGGATAGTAAATGATAAATCATTGGGAGGGTAGAGATGGGTGTTGAGGGCTTACTCCTCAATCGTTGGAAGATAGGAAATAGGACTATAATTCCTTATAGTTGACCTTTATCTACTTGTATGGTCATTTATGGTTGTAAATTTAGAGGGGACAAACGCAATATTCTCTTCTTTTTTGGTTTAACGTCGCTTTCAACTGCATGGATATATCACGACGCGGGTTTTACCTTTATTCGCTAGAAACCCACAAACCAGTTCCTTAAATTAATCACATCCAGCCTGAGTGGGGACAGCCAGCATGACGAGGATTTGAATTTTGGCTCTTTCTTAATTGCATTGCGTGGATTATTCGCAAACTTATCTGCTTGACAAATTTGACTATTTGGAACCAATCCAGACAATTGTGATTATGAAATCCTGCAATCCGGTGCAGGATGTGCAAATTGCACACATTACTGTCCAATGTAGAGACAGCACGACAACATCCATGCTGAGAGTATGGTTCATTGCGGGACATAATTCAATCCAATGAATCCAATGATTGTAGGACTCATAATTTTCGGTTGTGCACAGTGTTGACAGTGGTGACTTCCGGTAGGTTCCTCTGTGGACGTCGAGTAGGTACTTGTGCACTGGTAGTCAAGTGGTTAACGCGCTAGCCTGGTAATCCAGGTATCGTAGGGATCCGTTGGTTCGAATCTCACCCAGTGCACGAATGTTTCGTCATTAATTTGAGTTTGTGACCACCTAATAATAACACTCTGAGGGTTAGGTGGTAGAAAATGCTTTTAGCATTAACCTCGCCTGGTGGTTACCTTCCACTAAAGAGTAGATTATTATTACTTGACTCACAACTTCTCACTTTTCTGTTCTAATACAACTTCTCACTTTTCTGTTTATACTGATTAAAAAAGAGAGGTTAGTTGATGGCATGGATATTCAGAACTATTACCTGCTGATGAGAGCAAATAAGCTCGAAACAGCTGTCCAGGTATGTTCTGATATTCATGTACATCTAATACAACTTCTCACTTTTCTGTTTATACTGATTACTTGACTGGTTTCTGTTGAACCAGGATCCCACTGAGTCTCGCAACCCTGCGAAGGCACACTGAGGGTTGGTGAGACTTGTCCTCATGAGGGGGATGCTGGGGGAAGTTCGTGTCACTAGAGGGGCCTTCGTGGCGCAGTGGTTAAGAGCATTGGTTGCTGAGCTGGAGGTTGCTGGTTCGAATCCCGGCCGGAGCGGAAAATTCTGACCGAATTTTTCCGTTTCCGGAATAGCATGGATGTAAACGTAGAGTGATGTGAAGTAATGCGAATATGGTTTCGGAGCACAATTAGATTTAAAAAAAAAAAAAAAAAAAAAAAAAAAAAACTGTCCCGAAGGATTCGAAGGGTGGTCCTGGGGATTGATGGATGGTGCCAGACTGCCAGTCTCCCTGTGTGTTATGTTAGTCATGTATGTCTGATGTAATTGGAGGATGTTGGACATGCTGTCGCCACCTGCAAGTTTCCGGATGATATCTGAAGAGGGTTCAAGGTTATTTTTTGCGCGTGTTTTGATATTATTGAGATCCGTAGTGTTGCTATATTGGTACAATGACACTACAATAACACCGGCCTCAGTAGCTTGATCGATAAGGCGACGGGCTTGCAACCTGGGGGTCGGTGGTTCGAGTCCCCATTACGGTAGAAATTCAGCAGCGAGTTTGAGTTGTTTTGAAATCACGAAAGTGATTAACACAAATCAGATAACTGTACTACAATATACATTATACATTTACATTTTTGGTCCGGTGATAGAAGCGGTAGTCTGGAGATCTATTAGGTATCGCGGCGATTTGTTGGTTCGAATCCCACCCAATGTAAGAGATTTTCCAAAACAACTGTTATTTATGCATAATAAATTAGCTACATTACAACGTGTTTCCATTGTTTTACATCATATACTCGTGTGTATACTTCGTACTATTTTTTATTCAGTTTATAAGTTTGTTTAAGATAAAAAAAAAACAATTTGATGAAAAAAGCACCTTATAACGAGAATATGATAAACCACCAGCATAAGTGTCTCAATTCCGTAAATTTTGCATAGAAAACTCTTTACAAAGTAAAGGGTTTTACTCTTCATTCGCTGAAAACTCACAAAGCAGCTACTCAAATTGATCTCACCCAGCCTGAATGGGGCCGGGAATAGCCAGCATCACGAGCGTTCAAATCTGAATGGTGGTCACCCATCCAAGTCCTAGTCTCGCTGTCTGTTGCTTAACTTCAGTGATAAATGAGACCTGGTGTATTCGACGCGCCTTCCTTTCTTCAGAAGTCGCCGTACGTACGTTAAAATTCTTTTTGACTGTATGTTTCGTGTCTCGCACAAGAAACCTTCCAATTTTTTCGACCATCTTCATTTCAAGGACCATCTCGCTATTCGGGGGGCCATACAAGAGGCGAATTTTTTTTACCAGATATTGTTTGATTTGACTTGATCAATTAGTGGTGGTTTCAAACCACCAGTTGGTGTCGGGGAGATTGTAGATAACCACAGAATGGTCTTGGTGCAACCTCAGGCTGGGTCAATACCTCACCGGGCGGCCATAAATCTTGGTTTCCTGACTAGTTTGTAATTAAGTCTCATTCAGTTTTGTGGAATCAGAAATTCGACCATGATAAAAAAAGTTTGGCAAATCGCAATGATGTTGTCTGAAGATTTCGTATTCCTTTTTTTTTAACTAATCTTTTTCTTGATGTTTGAGTTTAATAACCCCAGAATTATTCGTGACACGTTGAATAAACTGAGAACATTGACAGTGATTAGTGATCGTTTTTTTAAGACACATTATTTTTTAACCCTCATAGAATTTTACACGGTTTAAAATTCTTGTTCATACCAGAAGAAAATTACAAATGAATTCTCTTGACTCAGATATCGCTTGTCTTTGTATTTTCTTAGTGTAAAAAAAGTGTCGAAAATTATGGTCGCTTTTGTCAATGTCGAATTATTGGTGTATGAACTCTATCCTTCTCGTCAGATTGTTGAAGTCGAGTTTGGGATTGGTTATCCTATTCCTCAGGGTCGAGTTTGGGATTGGTCATCCTATTCCTCAGGGTCGAGGTTGGGATTGGTCATCCTATTCCTCAGGGTCGAGTTTGGAATTGGTCATCCTATTCCTCAGGGTCGAGGTTGGGATTGGTCATCCTATTCCTCAGGGTCGAGATTGGGATTGGTCATCCTATTCCTCAGGGTCGAGATTGGGATTGGTCATCCTAAACCTCAGGGTCGAGATTGGGATTGGTCATCCTATTTCTCAGGGTCGAGATTGGGATTGGTCATCCTATTCCTCAGGGTCGAGGTTGGGATTGGTCATCCTATTCCTCAGGGTCGAGGTTGGGATTGGTCATCCTATTCCTCAGGGTCGAGGTTGGGATTGGTCATCCTATTCCTCAGGGTCGAGGTTGGGATTGGTCATCCTATTCCTCAGGGTCGAGGTTGGGATTGGTCATCCTATTCCTCAGGGTCGAGGTTGGGATTGGTCATCCTATTCCTCAGGGTCGAGTTTGGAATTGGTCATCTTATTCCTCAGGGTCGAGGTTGGGATTGGTCATCCTATTTCTCAGGGTCGAGATTGGGATTGGTCATCCTATTCCTCAGGGTCGAGGTTGGGATTGCAGGGTCGAGGTTGTTTGGTTCTGGCACTCGTACTTCCACATTTCATGTCGGAATGCCCTTCCTAAAGGAAACCTGTTCAGGGCTCGCGATAATGAACCCTTTTTATCAGGAAAGGAAGGGATAAAGACAGAGAGAAAGGGAACGCTAGATTGGGAAGATAATCAGGAAAGGGAGGGATAAAGAGAGAGGGGATATTATTTCCACTAAGGGTCAATCACGTGACAGCCATACCCACCAGTCACCGGACGACATATGCAGCGGAAAGCTTTTACACAAACCAAGGAGGAGGGGAGGGTGTCATTAGGGAGGTGGAAAAGTGGAGGTTCTCAAATGGAGGGGAATAGGAGGTTCTCATCAGGGAGGTGTACTCATGGAGGAGCAGGGGAGGTTCTCAAATAGAAGGGGATAGGATGTTCTTATCAGGGAGGTGTACTCATGGAGGAGCTGGGGAGGTTCTCAAATAGAAGGGGATAGGAGGTTCTTATCAGGGAGGAGGACTCATAGAAGAGGAGGAGAATTTCTCTTTAGGAAGGAAATAAAGAGGAGGACGAGAGGCTGTCAAACGGAGGGGGATAGGAGCGTGTCAAGGGGAGAAGGTCAGAGAAAGGGATTTTAGTTTGAACTTGGCCTCCGTGATTGTTGCCCGGAAAATTCTGCCCCCTCTCCTATCGTAGTGATGATGATTATTGTCCTAATTGAGGTTAAATGTTACAGTCTCGATTCAAATGACCTAGATGTGAAAAAGAGGAGGTTAATCCTGGAGGTTTGGGATCTATATTTTTTATTTTCAAATAAAAAACTTTTAGGGAAACCTTTTCTGAAAAAAATATCGAGTAACATAATATGTCTAGCCATTATTGTATTTTTAATTTTAATATGTAGTTTAGTAAATAGAAAAAAATCAATGTTTTATACATTTTTATCTTTTTTCTTCATTAGATGAACAGATGTTAAATTTGAATGACCAAATCTAATTCTTTTTATTCAATGATGTTTTCCACATACACACACACACACACACACACACACCCCTATACATGCACACCATATAATTACAGGGACCGGAATTTCACGCAGCTACAGAGACCCGATTTTTTTTAATAGTTTGGTATTTCTTTTTACATAAATGAAGACGTTGAATGTTTTCATTTAAAAAAATGTATTTTCCTAATTTTTTTTTCAATTATTTTCCAACGAAATTAAGCATTTTCTAAAAATGTACTTTAAAAAATGTACTAACAGCGGACAGTATGGAATCAGTGTCTTTTTAGTACAAAGAGTGAAAAGGTCATTGCATGTTGCATACTCGTAGAGATGCCATGTTATTATATGGGTAGGTATTCATGTTTAGAAAGAATCATTAAGCCGTGTTTATTTTCTATAACTAGACTAGAACATCAACTGTATGGTTGTATCAGGATGGGATTTTTACCCTCCATTTGCAGGAAACTCGCAAACCTGATACTCAAAATAACCTCAACCAGCCTGAGTGAGGCCGGGAATAGCCAGCATCACGAGAATTCGAATTTGAATGGTCACCAATCCAACTCCTTATCTCGCTGGATGTTGCTTAACTTCGGTTACAGAACGAGAACCGGTGCTACTAGGGTGTACCTTTGATCTTGCGAGATACTTACTTCGACTCGAGAATCAATCATGTAGCGCTCGCTAGGCTGATTTCTTTCCACCTCTGAGAGGCACCGCCAGGCGGGCCCGCTAAGGGGCGGCGATCAAAGTTGGCCGAAAAATGTGTTCGAAATTTAAAATTGATTTTCGATTCGTATTCTACGAAAAATTTAAAAGACTCCTCCAACTGTAGCGTGCGCCGTGCTATACTAAATGCTGTACTATTTTTCATGTTTGTTTAAAAATGTATAGAACTTCTCACTTTTACATCTTTCCACACTGTAATGACTACCCAAACCCAAATTCGTTAAAATCATTGAAACACCGTGTCAACTGCTGGATAAAATCTTTTAGATAGGGACCAGTCTGTGAATGTATATATGTAAAAATATAATAATTAAAATAAAGAAATTGAATGTACAATTAAAAAAAAAAAAAAAAAAAAATCAAAATGATACGAAACTAAAATCGAAATGCAAAATCTATATCTAAACTTTCTATACATGGCTGGACTGCTGGACATAGTCTTTTCATTCCAACTCACAATCCTCTACACAATTATTGGTTTTTCATATAGCTTCGTTTAGCGGGTTCCGCCCGAAAGCGGCGCCAGGCAGTTTCGGCCTTACGGTAGGTGTTACAAAACTTTACCGGGAATCAAAAGTGTTTGTCTCGGCGGGCTTACACTTTTTTTACCTTTGAACGGCACCCCCGGGAGGGCGGGGGTGCCGTTGCCGAAAATTATGTTCGAATTTTAAAATTCGAACATAATTTGATTTGTATTCTACAAATAATTTAAAGTAATTTGCCGACTATTGGTTTATTTCTATCTTGCTCCGTTCGGCGCGTATACCGCCCGAAAGCGGCGCCAGGTAGATGGGTGTTTTCGTTAGGAGATACAAAAAAAATAATCCTGGAATCAAAAGTGTTCGTCTCGGCGGGCTGACACTTTTCCACCTTTGAGCGGCACCCCTGGGTTGCATACGGCTTTAGGTTTAAGTATGGTCTGTTGAATACATATTATAAGATAATAAAGAATATCCAAAAGCATAATTAAATTAAATACAATATGCTGCCACAGTAGGAATAAAACCTACAACCCTTTGGTTTGGGGTTGAAAAGTTTGCTAGATTTCAACTAGCAATAAATAGTCTGGTACCGACAACTTGATATTGACGAATTTCAAAACATCGCTGAGTATTTTAATAACATGGTAGGATTATTATTCTATGTCGTACCGGGCCGGGGTTACCCTATTGTCCACGGTCTAGGGCTTCGTTGTTTTCGCGCACTTGGGTCTAGGATATAGGGTGTTCCGTTGTGATACCCTACTTAGGCGGAATGAAAGTTGTCAATCCCGATCGTACTCACCCAGCCCTTGCAGAGTCGGGAATTCGCTATAGTCAATCAACAATATTAACATACTGAAACACATTAATTATGGCCTGGGTAAAACCACTGCTAAATGTGAAAAATTATTATTCTTACTGATATTTCTGATTATCCCAGATGAGTTTATTGTACACTATCTACTGAACCCAGTCCCATTATTAAGGTGCGAGAAATCATAAGACATGGTCTTAGCATCGTAATCGTGCATGAGAAATGTTGCACATTACCAAAAAAAAAAAAATTCTTTTTCCACAACTCCGAATTTCCAGAAAGAGAAAAATAATAATTTCACCTAATGTAGGTCTACAGAGTATGTGACCCACTTGGGGAACCGAAAATAAATGGAATAAAACTAGAACAAAACAGAAAGGACTCTAGTCCATTGAACCAAAACCGGAATTTTATACACATCATAATCTTGTAGACCTTTGTTAGCAATAGGTAATGCAGAGAGAACACAGATACCCTTGAAGTTAATACTCAAACTGGTTTCTAGTTTCTATGTTAGATAAGAACTGTGAAATAACCGAAATTCGGATTAAAACCAGTTGCATAATTTAAACGCGGTGTTTACAATTACTTTAATTACTGCATTATAATAGACAGTAGTTAATAATGTCCATTACGAACTTTTGACTTATCCACAAGTGAATAATTGTCAATCGTCCGCTATTCTTCAAGTGGTTAACGCGCTGGTCTAGTAATCCAGGTTGCTTAGGGATCCGTTGGTTCGAATCCCACCCAGTGCATGAATTTTTCCTCATTAATTTGAGTTTGTGACCACATAATAATAAGACTCTGAGGGTTAGGTGGTAGAAAATGCTGTGAGCATTAACCTCGCCTGGTGGTTACCTTCCACTAAAGAGTATTATTATTATCAAGATAGGGATACCCAGCATAATAGAGTCGGGTATAGCCAGCAGAATGTCCATTCTCACAATAAGGAAATTGGTGGTTTCGATATCAACCATGATCTTTTGACGTTCCGGTGACTATTCCCGAGCCTACTCAAGCTGAGTGAAGAGAATTTGAGTTGATAGGTTCTATGTGAAACAAATGTTTAGTAAAATACGCGTCGTGATATGATTGTGTAGTTTAAAGTAATGTTGAAACACTTGCAGCCAAGTAATCATCAACAACTAATACATATCTAATAAAATACACTGCCAATTATGGACACATTAGTTCCTCGTGATTGATGGTTCACATTGTATACACGTGGCAATTTTGAAATTTTATACTTTTGTTTATATTCCTATTTTCATAAAAAATACCGGGACACCTAAAATGTTAACGTTTGATGCCTTGGTGTTTCAAACACCCGCACCCTTACCCTACTTGATACCCGAGGTACGGCCTTCTATGTATTTCCCCTTCGTACTTTACACACGTGGCTTGGCCTTAATTCTGTTTTTAATAGTCCTTCTCCATACCTGAGACATTGCGAAGTATGTGTTTTTCTAACCTTATGGCCGTGTATATTTTCTAGTCCTACTGTATGACACTAATATTTATTATAAAAGAAATATAGAATAACCGAAAAATTTCGATAGCCAGTTTTCAGTGTCAAAAAACGTTTTATGTTCCTGTTGGCCTGTTTATAAATGAATTATCTTGCCTACGGTACACTGTAAAAGCTAGATACTTGAAATATGGCATGTCGACCTTTTTTTTCCTATTATTAGGCACTTTAACCATTTATTGTATGGTCGTTCGTGCCGCTCCTCTCAAGGTCTACATGAGATGAAGGAGGTTGATACTTCTTAGAAAAGTCATCAGTGAGTCCACTTCGCTGGTAGGGTTCAGTAGAGATGGTTTTGGGTATATGATTGGGGGTTTGCATTGTAAGTGTGACATTCGTTTACGATGTGACGAACAGACATGGGATCACCACAGGTACACACAGGAGGAGGGGTCTTGGTAAAGATGAAAGAGTGAGTCAGTCTTGTGTGACCAATTTTTATGTTATAGGAGGAGGAGAACGTTACCGGACTACGTGAGTTAAATGCAGTGTTTATTATATTATACTATGAACATATTATGTACATAAATATTAGAGCCTGTCCCGAGATAGCCAGAAAAGCATAAACACATAATGTTAAATGATAATAAAGTTATTAATAGGATACTTAATAATAATTCCGAGCCAGCGTCGATGACGCGTTGAATGCAACGGTTCTCATAGGATCACCGAAGTTAAGCAACGTCCAGCGAGGTGAAGACTTCGTGATGCTGGCATTTCGGCCCCATCCAGGCTGGTTGAGGTTCATGTGGGTAGCAGGTTTGAGAATTTCCTGCGAATAGAGGGTAACACCCCCGTCGTGATGAGACCATGTAGTTTTTTGGCATTGAGCAAAAACAATGATTTCAATGATATAATATAATACAAGAAAATAAAAATAATTAAGTGTAAAAAGTAACAAAAGTTGGGTTAAGAAAAAATGAAATAATAGTGATAATAACAAACAAAACATAATAAGGTAAAATAAGATTTCAAACGCTTCGTAAAGATAAATTTTAATAATAATAGGGAATATCTCAGAGTTGAATTTGTTCAGACAAGCTGGGTAATCTAGTGCGAGTAGTCTCTAGAATCTCTAGATGCCTCAGTGTCTAGCTGTCTACTGCCGGTATCATCCCCAGATCAGACTACTCGTCTACAGTTGTAGGTACGAGTAGGACTGTTACCCGGGCCAGACTACTTGACTAAAATCAGTCCGAGTGATTTTATTTCATTTTATTTAGATATAGGTAGATAGCGGGCTGTCGCCCGCTTTGCGAGCCGAGGCATGGCCGTAAAGCAAAAAATCCTTTTTCGCCAATGGCAGGTGTTGTAGTGGGAATTTCGAAAAATCCTGTCTTATTGCACATCTAGACTATAAGACAAAGCTACCTACCAAATTACAGCTTCCTAGGACTTACCAGTTCGGAGAAACAGTGATGAATCAGTGAGTGAGTGAGTTAAACTCTCTTTTGTAAGTATAGATAGGATTTAGTCTATAAGTATTAGGTACCAAATGAACAGTTGCAAGACTTGTTTCAAAATACATAGCGCAATTCCGCAGGTTCATTGCGGTTATTTTAACCATTTGGAAAGAGCATTTTTAAATAATGTACCTAATTAAACAAAGGTAGTATAATATTATATTATTTTTAGGGTGTAATTCCCGACTGTAGTAGGAAAGAATACAATGGTCTATTGCAAGTAGGGGTCTGAATTTTTTAGTTGTGACATTGTAGTTGAAAGCGACGTTAAACCCAAAATAATAAAATAAAATAAATCCAACGGGGTACAAGCGTGCAATGCAAGGATTATTGTGTATAATATCAGGACGGTTGCAGTACTTTAATAGGATATTGTAAACTTGTATTTGGAGACTGGCATCTCCACGGCCCTAGTCCACCTGAGCTGATGGTGTAAAAGTGTACTTAATTAAAAGCATTAAGTCTGTATTTTTAAAGTTTTGCACTCTTAAAAAAATCCAAGAAAAAATAGATGAGGAATATCCAAGCATGGGGTGGGATTCGATCCACGAATCACGGATCCCCATTCCCCATGCATGCGCTGGATTATTTACATTACAGATCCAGTGCCGCGCCGTAACCACATCAACTACTAATGCTGGTATTTAAAATGTACCTTATGAATACATCATTTGTACATAAATGTACTACATTGTACTACAGTAAACTTTGCCTATAACGACGGTCAAAGGACCTGGAACTTTTCGTCGTTATAGGCGAATGTCGTTATAACCAAATGTACTTATGTAGTTGCATATTCATTATTCACTTTATGTGGGGGTAAAATTGTCAATACAAAGGTACATTAAATTTGAACAAAGTAATGGTTATACGTTTGTTTTTTGGATAAACACTGTTATGAATAAACTTATATTACAGCATTAACACAATTAACAAATGAGAAGTCGTATTCAATGTATTCATAGATGTGCTAATGTGGTACATATTTTTTTTTTTTTCTTTTTTAAAGATAAGTGTTTCAACTGTTTCACAGCCATTTTTATTTCGTAGCTATGAAACAGGAGCTACTGTAGACGCTTGTGGTCTGTGTTGTAGCCTGCCCAATCCGTAGTATGCCTCCCATCTGATGGGCGAGAAGTGACACAATACTTCCCAGTTAGGTGCAGGGTCAACACGAGCGCACCGGAAGAAATCCCTTACAAACAACTGTAACCAAACTTTGAATAGATTTTTATTTGTCGGCGCGGGGGTTCCAACCCGGGACCTTCAGAATGGCAAGCGAGTGCTTAACTACTGAGCTCTTCGTGCGCTCCATATAATTATAAATACATTTTTTGAAAAATTCTGTAATTTTAGATTGTCTCGCCTTCATAAGATAATTGTTGCAAGACTTAATCCAATTACCGATACATATATTCTCATTATTTAAATTCTATGCAGTTCAGAAGTCAAAACAAAAGTGGCATTGATTCTATGTTCAGCGACACGTGTCGTGCTCAGAGTTTCGGCAAAAATTAACAGGATAGACAATTCTTTCTACTCTTCATGTCGCCGTCGTTATAGCCGAAGTATTTTTTCATTTTTTTGCACTGAAGTTTAGGTCGCTATAAGTAAAGGCGTCGTTAAAGACAAGGTCGTTACAACCGGTGGAAAATCAATAGAACAAGATAGGGGAAACCAAGGGACTACGATATTTGGTCGCTATAACCGCTCGGTCGTTATACCGGAGGTCGTTATAGGCGAAATTTACTAAATACACATGTAATCACGAGCTACAATGTAATCCGTCACAATGTAGCGTGATACTTCAGTCTTTTATGTTCACACCAGATTTTTTTTTACCATACATGTTACTCAAGAAATATTTTCGTTTTCGATAATATTTGATGGTACCACAGCAACAAGAACACTGCCAATTATGGACACAATACTTCCTCGTGATTTCACATTGTATACACGTGCCAATTTTGAGATTTTATTCTAAATCACTTTTATCTCCAAAACCGCTTAACTGATTTTCTTCAAATTTGTTTTATATGGTAGAATACTGTTTTTCCTACATTCTGGACTCTACAAAAAATTCTGAGTCGGCAATTGGTGAACCTTTTCTTGACTTTTTTGTCCAAATTTTTGGATTTTCTTAAATATCAGAGTTAAATAATTATAATTAGTTTAAAAATAAATATAAATAGTTTATTTAAAATAATAATATGCATATAAAATATATACATACAAAATTTCATCAAAATCAGGTGTACCATTCACGAGATATAAGCGTTTAAGTAAAAAGTTAGTGGTCAGGCGCATGGTCTCTTTCACCCAGAACCGCTAGTACGAATTCGATGAATTTAAAATGGGACCATCTACAGAACGTCTTCTATATCCGTTGTGTAGTTTCCGAAATTTGCGCGTTACAAGGAATATTTTTAACAGATCGACGGACCGACAGACGGACACAAAACCACAAAGTTGCTCAGGAGGTTATGAAACGTCCAGAAATATGAAAAAAATCGGAGCAAAAAAATATTTTTTTTTACAAAAACGAACACAATACTTCCGATTTCTAATATTAAGGTAGGATCACACGATATGGCAGAGCGACATATAATATGGCAATCTCCCTTGCCATAGCGTGTGATCGATCTTTGTTTACATGATCATAGAACTATTTGGGTCTATGGCGACAAGTTTTTTCTATGGTGCCATAGACGTATAGCGGATCTATGGCATTCGTGTGAGTGCTTCATCACACACACATGGTCTACATTGTCTACAATATGGAATGGTGACGACTGGCAGGCTTGTCTATGGCAAGGGGGAAGACGTACAATGCCATAGAGTTTTTTGTCACATTATATGACATCGTGTGAGTACCATAGATTATAATTATGTGCCATTCGTTTTTTTTTTTCTCGCCATAGAAAATATGGCACCTGTGCCATATTTTCTAGTGTGATCCTACCTTTAGAAATTTATCAGAAATAAAAGTTTATTTGCTTATTTTCAAAGATTTCTTATGACCTACTTGGCTTATACCAAATCGACAGGACACCAAGACATTAAAATTCAAAAGAGAAGAAATTTTCTAGGCATTTCTTAAGCAACGATGTAGGATTTTTCAATGGCACTTTTTTCCACGAGTAGTGATTTAATAATTTTATTGTGCAAGATCTCTTTTTATTTCGTCAGAAATGAATTCGATGGGTAACGAACTCCTCCCTTTAACCTTTCTTCTAATATCTATAGGTATTAAATATTCAGTAGTTGGTAACAAACCATAGTGAAAGATAGGAGAATCTGTAGCCACCTCAGTCGAGTGTGGACCGCGCTAGGCTTGCTCATACGGTGACCTGGGTTTGATTCCCAGCGTAGTCGGAATTTTTCGACTGTCTCATGAATGTTACGGATATTCACTCATACCTCGTGAGGAAAAATGAGTTGCTACTTTAATGTGAGCAACAAACAGTGGAGGATAGGGAAAAAACACTACGGGCAGAAGAAGGCCGCAACTGCCTGGCGCCGCTTTCGGGCGAAATACGAATATCCGTCGAACAGAGCAAGATAGAATAAAGCTACTAGTCGGAGTAGCTTATATTTTACTTCTGATAAATTTCTAATATTAGAAATGGGAAGTATTGTGTTCGTTTCAAAAAAATAATAATATTTTTTTGCTCAGATTTTTTTTTTTGTTGTATATCTGGACGTTTCATAACCTAATGAGCAACTTTATATTTGTGTCTGTCTGTCGGTCTGTCTATCAGTAGGTCTGTTATCTGTTAAATTCATTCCTTGTAACGCGCAAATCTCAGAAACTACTGAACGGATTTTGATGAAATTTTATACACACAAAGGAAATTTAATATTGGAAATTTAATATACTATTGAAATTTTGTATGTATTTGCGTATTACCGTTTTACATAATGCATTAATAATTATTTTTTAATAAATTTTGATTGAGCTCTGATTATTAAGAAAAGCCGAATTTTGGCCAACACTGATTGCCGCCCCTGGGTGTCCCCGCCCGCATTTGGGTACGGTTCAAAGGTGGAAAAGTATCTGCCCGCCGAGATGAACACTTTCGGTTCCAGGAAATCTTTGTATTTTTACCGTAAACCCGCCGAGAGAACACTTTCGGTCCAGAAATCTTTGTATTTTTACCGTAAAACCGCAACTGCCCGGCGCCGCTTTCGGGTGGAATTACGCGGTACGAAGCACGATAGAAAAAAACCATTAGTCGAAGGAGTCTTCTAAATTTTTCTTAGAATACGAATCGAAAATCATCTTTAAATTTGGAACATATTTTAGGCTAACTTTGATCGCCGACCCTAGATGGCCCCGCCGCTTTCAAAGGTGAAAAAATGTCTGCCCGCCGGGACGAACACTTTTGACTCCTATCATAAAACTAACTTGTTCCTAATCAATAGATACTCAATATTATGTATTCCTATGTTTTGTATTTCTGTATCCATGAGACCTGTAGTATCTATTGATGACTCACATTCAAGAATTTATATGAATGGGTGTTTTTCTCGTTTTCATCAAGAGAATCTATGAACGATGCCAAAACAATGGCTTTTTAAGACCCAAAATAAAAAACCGGTGATAGAGCAGTATCTTTTGAATTGCTTCTTGTTTTTTTGTTTGTTTGTTTGTTTTTTGTTTTTTTTTTTTTTTTTTTTTTGTCTTCTTATTACTTTCTTTATCCTATAGAAAGGAAAGTATTGTATTCGTCGAAAATTTGATCTATTCAGTTTTTCACATTTCTGTACGAATCATAACCTCAGGATATCAAAAAAGATGTTTTCAGACATTTGTCCGTGCGTCTATCTGTCTGTCTGTGAACAAGATATCTCGAGACCGGTAAGAGCTAGGACTTGGAATTTGGTATGGAAATTAATTTTATACAACAAACGAACCACGAAACTTTTGGTTGAAATCGGCCGCATACAAAAAATTTTGGAGAACAACATTTTGGACCTCGGCCTCAATTTACCGGTATTTGGGGGGGGGGGGGGGCAGTTTTGACTAACTTTTTTATTATTTATCCTAGATGGAGGTTGTGACATATCAAATTTGATGATTTTGAAGTGTTGATTACGAATTTGGCATTGATTTTTTTGTGTTACCGTTGAGTCAATAGTGCCTGAATTCGACTTCTTTTTGGGGAATAAGGAAAGTCGTGTGATGTTTACACCAAAAAATTTTCGAATAGAAATAGTTTTTTGTTTGATACTTGAGACAAATTTCTAATATTAGTAATCGAACTCACGAGAAAGTATTGAGTCCATAATTGGCAGAGTATTTTTTGCTTGTTTTAGTTAAAAGTAGTGTTTTGAAAACCTGTAATATCGAGTGAGTGAGCAATCTATGTATTTGTATATTCTTTACCTTGACAATTCTTTTAATTTCTTAAATTACCTGTAATGAACCATATCGAATTATATAAGTCATAAGAAAGATTCCGATATTTTGTCGATTTGGAGCTATTTACCTTGTTTCTTGTAATTGAAATAGTGCCAAGTGTAAAACATGTGATGCCGTACTCAAGACCCTAGGACCTAGGAGGATCTACGAAAGGATTACATGCATACACATTTACACATCTTTGGACAAAACACAAGAAAAATGTTCTCAGACCATCAACCTCCACGAGTTAATAGGTAAAGAAATCTGCTGCTCATGAACCTCCACACAAAGAGAAAAAGAAGATTACGCTTTCACAAGCAGAAGCTCAAGTTCAGGCTGACAAATTCAGAGTGAGTTTGGTCAAGTCAAACATCCGAGAGAGTTTCCAAGAGCTTCGTAAATAAATACAACTTCTTCTTCTTTCACTCTGTCTTTCCCAATCCTACTTGGAGTCGGCATTGTTCAACCTCATGGTTGAGGTTGGTTGTGGCAAATGTTTTACGGCTGGAAGACCATCCTAACACCAACGATTCTATTTGATTTTTCGCTGGGAATTAATGTGGGAAAGCTACCCACATTAAACTTACCCAGCCTGGTTAGGGCCGGCAATGCCAGCCTCGCGTGTTTGGGGGAACAGAATTTTCTTTGTGAAAAGTGTGCTCCGACCGGTAATCGAACTCAGAATCTCTGTACTACGGGCAGTAGTCACAACCGTTACGCCATGGAAGCTGGCGTATATAAATAGAACTTGATCTACCCATTTCTTGTTATTATTTTTATACTAAATTTGTGCATTGTTAATAGTATGTTAAAAAAGTATTCATGAAACCATTTTTATTTATTGAAAAACACAAAAAAAATGTTGTTTTTTTATGTAGTTTGTGTAGGATGAGAGAAAATACACGTTCAAATTTTCAGAAATGGAACTGATTTATTCATGGATCAAGCTGCCAGTCCATAAAGGAAATACATAAATCGTGGATGAACTAACTACAAGATCTAACAGTTTGCCTTTATCATAGGTATTTTCAAGCGCTATCAAATCCTGTTATCCCGAGATCGCCAATTTTCAATCCCCATTTTTCGGGATTGAAATAGTACGGGGATTGTAAACCTAAATACGAATCAAAAGACGAATTTTAAAGTTCGAACATAATTTTTGGCCTACCGTGATTGCCGCCCCTTGCCGTCTCCGCCCACGACTCAGTTCACCAACACAACTCCTTTTGATTTTTTTCAATTTCATATTTTAAACATAATTTTCGGCCAACCTTAATCGCCACCCCTGGGCGGCACCGTATGCCCGTGTAGTTAATGAGAAAAATGAGTAGTTACTTGTATGAGTAAGACCAGTGACGGCATTACCAGAGTAAAAAGAAATTAATGTAAAAGAATTTGAAAAGTACAGGAGGCTCTTAGTAATGCTGTGCTACCCACAAAAATTGTGAAGAGGCCTTGTGCTTCACCACAAACGAAATTCATAACAACGAAGAAGCAGACCAACTCGACAAAGAAGGATTGAACAGTAAAACATCCCGTTGATTAATAAGAATACCGATCCATGATTAGAAGAATGTTGTGGAGAAAAAAATTGTTACACAATAGCATGATGAATGGACAAATTTAACTGAAAACAAATTGCGAGAAATAAAGCCTGAGAACAAACCTTGGCACCCCTCTTTCTACATGAAAAGGATGGAGCAGGTCTCTCTCACACGTCTCCGCATTGGACACACAACCTCACCCATTGTTATCTAAAAAAAAGGACCCTCCCCCTTTCTGCGAAGTTTGTTCCTGTAGATTAACTGATTAACAGTAAAACACATCCTAAGAGATTGTATTAAGTACCTGACGTTTTAAGAGACCCATATGATTCAATACTTGCTCAATTGAAAATGAAAGCGCAATCTTAACTTTTCTGAAACTAATTCTTCTTCTTTTACTGTCTTATCCCGCTCAAGCAGGGTCGACGTTGTTCAACCTCATGGTTGAGCTTGGTTGGTTTTGGCACATTTTTTTACGGCTTTTGATTTAAAGTCCTGTTAGGACGGGGGTTTTACCCTCCATTCGCTGGGAATCGTACCAGCTACCCACATTAACCTCACCCAGCCTGGGTAGGGCCGGAAATGCCAGCCTCTTTTTTTTTTGTTGAACAACTGTGATTGCTGCCCCTGGGCGTTCTCCGCCACCCGGGGGTGCCGATTAAGGGCGGAAAAGTGTCAGCTCGCAAATACTTTTGATTCCAGGAATTTTTTTCTTAATTCCTAGCGTAAGGCCGCAACAACCTGGCGATGCTTCCGGGCGGAATATCCGCCGAACGGAGCAAGATAGAATAAAACCAATAGTCGGAAAATCCCTTTAAATTTTTCGTAGAATAAAAATCAAATGTCGATATTAATATATGAACATATTTTTCGACCAACTGTGATTGCCGCCCCTGGGCGTCTCCGCCCACCCGTTGGTGCCGTGGGTGGAAAAGTGTCAGCTCGCAGAGACCAATACTTTTGATTCCAGGATTTTTTTTCTTAATTCCTACCGTAAGGCAGCAACGACCTGGCGACGCTTCCGGGCGGAATATCCGCCGAACGGAGCAAGATAGAAAAAAACCAATAGTCGGAAAATCCCTTTAAATTTTTTGTAGAATAAAAATCAAATGTCGATATTAATATATAAACACATTTTTCGACCAACTGTGATTACCGCCCCTGGGCGTCTCCGCCCACCCGGGGGTGCCGTTTAAGGGTGGAAAAGTGTCAGCTCACAGAGACAAATTCTTTTGATTCCGGGATTTTTTTTCTTAATTCCTACTTTAAGGCCTCAACGACCTGGCGACGCTTCCGGGCGGAATATCCGCCGAACGGAGCAAGATAGAAAAAAACCAATAGTCGGAAAATCCCTTTAAATTTTTTGTAGAATAAAAATCAAATGTCGATATTAATATATAAACACATTTTTCGACCAACTGTGATTGCCGCCCCTGGGCGTCTCCGCCCACCCGGGGGTGTCGTTTTAAGGTGGAAAAGTGTCAGCTCACAGAGACAAATTCTTTTGATTCCGGGATTTTTTTTCTTAATTCCTACTTTAAGGCCGCAACGACCTGGCGACGCTTCAGGGCGGAATATCCGCCGAACGGAGCAAGATAGAAAAAAACCAATAGTCGGAAAATCCCTTTAAATTTTTTGTAGAATAAAAATCAAATGTCGTTATTAATATATGAACATATTTTTCGACCATCTGTGATTGCCGCCCCTGGGCGTCTCCGCCCACCCGGGGGTGTCGTTTTAGGGTGGAAAAGTGTCAGCTCGCAGAGACAAATTCTTTTGATTCCAAGAATTTTTTTCTTAATTCCGAGCGTAAGGCCGCAACTACCTGGCGACGCTTCCGGGCGGAATATCCGCCGAACGGAGCAAGATAGAAAAAAAACCAATAGTCGGAAAATCCCTTTAATTTTTTTGAAGAACAAAAATCAAATGTCGATATTTATATATGAACATATTTTTCGACCATCTGTGATTGCCGCCCCTGGGCGTCTCCGCCCACCCGGGGTGTCGTTTTAGGGTGGAAAAGTGTCAGCTCGCAGAGACGAATTCTTTTGATTCCAAGAATTTTTTTCTTAATTCTTAGTGTAAGGCCGCAACGACCTGGCGACGCTTCCGGGCGGAATATCCGCCGAACGGAGCAAGATAGAAAAAAACCAATAGTTGGAAAATCCCTTTAAACTTTACGTAGAACAAAAATCAAATTTCGATAATAATATATGAACATATTTTTCGACCAACTTTGATTGCCGCCCCTGGGCGTCTCCGCCCACCCGGGGGTGTCGTTTTAGGGTGGAAAAGTGTCAGCTCGCAGAGTCAAATTCTTTTGATTCCAAGAATTTTTTTCTTAATTCTTAGTGTAAGGCCGCAACGACCTGGCGACGCTTCCGGGCGGAATATCCGCCGAACGGAGCAAGATAGAAAAAAACCAATACCTAGTCGGAAATATTATCAACCGAGCGACCCCTAAATTAATACATGTAAATAGACCGACGAGTGAGCTAGAAGATTAGCGTGAAGTTCTTGGACGACATATTTGAAAAAAGCCCCTTCAAAAATAAATTTAAAGAAAAGAAGATAAAAACAATACTTCCGATTTCTAATATTAGAAATTTCTCGGAAGTAAAATAAACAATCATACAAAAATAAAAAAAATTCGTATTATCCTCTACTCTACGACACTACCACGAAGTCTCTGTAGCTGCACACGAAAAACACCCTTAGCTAGAGAGACCACGAGACACCACCGAAAAACAGTGATTTCCACGATGTGAGTAACATTAAAAAAAAAAAAAAAAATCTCCAATTTCCTCAGAAATATACCAGTCCAATGTTTTTTAAAGAAAAATAGCATAAAATTATTAAAATATTAAAGTTATTCATTGAAACAATTACACGGACCTGATTTTGTCCTTGTACTTGTTCGTGTGTATGTGTATGTCCTTCCTATTGTGTGAAATTCCAGGTGGGTCTCTCTAGTTATATGGCGCACATGCACACACACACACACACACACACACACACACACACACACACACACACACACTCCCAAAGATATCAAAGCGGTACCGGACGCTCCAGCGGAAGTAGCAGCAAGATAAGCCTCCCTGCCTCCCTGCTTGAGGCCCGCGGGTACACAGCTAGTCTCAACATGGCGCTCATTTTTCTTTCGGCCCATGGATCAAAAAAAACGTCGGGCGGAACTAACGCCAACGGTCGCAGATTTTGATTTGAAAACAGTTCTAGCCCGTAGAATATTTGAAAGCTGGAAACATTGATTGATTGATTGAAAAATAAAATCCAAAATCTCCAAGAAGCTTCTATCCAATATGAATATTTGAGAAATTTTTGAGCTCTGGTCAGCCATGAACGCGACCCATGTTGAGAGGCGCTGGTTCAAAATAACATAGATATGAACAAGAACACTCAAACACGTGAATGCGAAACCCACGCAGAAAGCAACTCTCCATCCTTCATCCCGAAAATACTAGAACTGGAGGAAGATACCCACCTACAAGTGGAAGAGATTGCCAGGGTTGGGTGAAAGAGATTGTCATAGGCATCAACCCCGCCCTTTAGTTCGAACATCTGTATAATTGTATACCTTGCACAAACATTAACAACAACAGCAGCAATAGGAACATACTCACGCATTTCACAAACATTAACAACAAAAAAACAACAACAACAAGAGAAACATACTCACCCATAGCACAAACATTAACAACAACAACAAAAGCAAGAGAATCATACACTTATCGTCAAAACTCTCAACAACAAGAAACAAACATCAACCTACTTTCAAGCAATTCAAGGCAATCAAGGAAAGTCTACAAAGCTTTTCAAAAACTGTCGGTCTAGTGGGACTTTCTAGCATCAACCAAGAGTATAAATAAAGGCAATGGATCACTTGCTCCTATTATTTTCATTGGCTTAGTTGAAAGAGTTTATCGAAAGGAGGATTACCAGGATTAATTCCTCTGGTATTTTATTTTCCGAGCAATGGAAGCTTGTGAAATTTTACGTCAAACAGTGGAATTGTGAAAATCTAAATACACGAAACGATTCAGAACGTTTCGACACAAAGCGATTTCTGACAGATTAAATGGAATTTCTTATGAGCGACAAAGGTGTCCAAAGCCCAGAACACGATGAAATCCTTGGTAGAGAAAAAGCCCCGTAAGAACGTGTAGACTGATTAATCCAACTTTGTAAATATGACGTCACACATAAGTATCCGCTTTTTCCCAGTTCGGCAACTTTAATGGCCTTTTTATGGTCTTTGGCGTTTGTTTTTTCGTGAATTTGATGGCGGAAATGGCTTTTTCTTGTTCATTCCTTAAGAATCAGTCATTTTTAAATAAAAAAAATCCATTTGCAAGTGACCCCTTCTAATCCAAAACTTTCCTTTCCAGTCAGCGACGTGTAATAATAATACTTTGTACTGGAAGGTAACCACCACCACGTGTGCAGAAAGTTCTGGAATTTTCCAAGCTGCAACTTTTTCACACAAGGCCTTTTCGATTAGCATCCATGCTGACAATGTACGCTTCAGCATTTGTGCAGACTCAAGGCCACGAGTCTGTGACAATGTATGTATGTGTGCTTCAGCATTTGTGCTGACTCAAGGCCACGAGTATGCCGCGTGCCATGCAGCTTGTGCAATTATTTCGCGCTCGGGGAATTAGGAATGTAGACGCAAAAGCGTTAGCTGACTGAAAACCTTGGGTGAAAATGAATTTCAAGTGATATATATAAAAAATACACTCATTCAAGGCCGTCGAACACCTTGGGTGAAAATGAATTTCAAGTGAATATTTAAAAAAAAAAAAAAAAAAAAAAAAATACACTCATTCAAGGCTGTCCGTATCCAGGATTTTTTTTCGGAGGGGGTTCAAAAATTAAAAGTGGAAGTCCATGTAGTAATGAAGTTTTCGCAGGTTCTGCCAGTACTTACGTCCTATATAAATATGAAGGTATAAAACTGACCTCAGTAGCTTGATCGATAAGGCAGCGGACTTGTAACCAGGAGGTCGGTAGTTCAAGTCTCGGTTTCAGCGTAGATTTAGTAAAGCAAGTTTGAGTAGTAACTACGGCCTTGCACTGATTGTGTCTGACGGGAAACTAAAATTCAGCACAAAAGTGTTGCTTTAGTAGTTGATTGTACGCATGCAAGATTTTCTTTTTCGTAATCGCTGTCGGACTATTTAGAACTTTTTAAGAGTCGATTTTTATTTGTCCACTTCATTTCCTTCTCTATATTTTTCACTTGTTCTCAATATCTCCTCCTTCTCTCTCTCTCTCCCTCCGTCCGTCCCCTTCCCCTCATATTGTTAAAAAAGTGAGAAAGAGAACGAAGAGAAAAGAGATAGAAAAGTGATTAATTTTGCGCGTTGCCGTAATAAATGACATCTTGTTTCTTGTCCTTTGACAGTTGACAGCCTAAGTGAAGTACCTTTCCGCTTGTGGAAAGTTCAGTCGAAGAAAATGTTCGCAGAAAAGGTGTTGAAGTGCTCACCGAGCTTTGGAGTGGATATTATCAAATTTTCGGTGCTCTCAAATATCAAACAAGATCGGCTCGGGCTCATTCTAAAGTTCTTTGCACAGGTTTATTGTCTTTTTATCATGCTGTAGTTCTACCTAGCTTGGCTGCAGCATGGAGGAGTGATGGTCTCCAGCTAGTTTCTCTCGATATTGTTGTTATATTTGTACCTGTAGTGGTTACCCTGGCCAAATCCCGGATGGGTAGACCTTTGTTTTCTTGTTACTCTGGTAATGCCATCAAACATCGATCACCAAGTATTGGTAGTGGATGTGGTAACGGCGCTAGACTTATGTATACAATCTAGCGCATTGATCCGTGACCTGTGGATCGGATCCCACCCAATTTTCCTCATTTATTTGAGGAAATTCCTGACCTCAGAGAATGTTCCTCGTTTATATGAGTATGTGACCACATCGTTATGTTATTGGGTAATGGGCATGTCCAATCTACCTTTGTTGTAATTGCAAAAATGAATAAACAGCCACTGGTCGTAACTCTTCTTACCTAATTACAAAATAGTTCATTGCAAGTAATATCAGGACAATACCGAGTCAGTACTCATGACTAATTTACCATTCCAGGAATCTTAATCAACAACACGCATTACGTGTTGGAAATTCCTGACCTCAGAACACCTTGCTGTGTGTCTTACAACACAAGTTCAACATATAATAAGGGTTGGGTGGAAGAGATTTTCATGAGCAATAACCCCACCCTTCATTCAGGACATATGTATATCTTTTATGTATATTGTTTATCTTTTTCTTGTTTATATTGTTGTCAGTTTGTATTTTAATTTTTTCATTATTTATGTACGTATGTACTGTTAATAAAGAAATTCATAATAATAATAATGCTGTATACTAATTAACACGATTGTGATAATCACAAGAGTGCTATCACAATCACTCAATCCAGCCTTACTTAAATTCTCCACGCCGCGGACTCGTGTAGTGTAATGTGTATGTGTCCTGCCCGTGTTCCCCACTAGAAAATGTGATTACAGTCAAACCTGGATATAAGAGAACAATTTCCAGGTCCAATTAACCTCTCCTATAAGGTAAAATAACCTTTTTATAAGAAAAAGAAATTCCGGTCCCTTGAGTTCTCTTTCATCCAGGCTCGACTGTCCGGACACCAATAAATACACTTATAATAATAACACTCTTTAGTGGAAGGTAACCACCAGGCGAGGTTAATGCTCAAAGCATTTTCTACCACCTATCCCTCTGAGTCTTATTATTATGTGGTCACAAACTCAAATTAATGAGGAAAAATTCGTGCACTGGGTGGGATTTGAGCCAACGGATCCCTACGCTACCTGGATAACCAGACTAGCGCGCTAACCACCAGTGCACTTACACATTTCATTAATGAACTGTTAAACGAAAATATAAAAAATAATAATAATTTCGTGTCCTTGTAAGATAGGCTCACCTATTTCACGGTGGTGGAAGGATTATATGGACGCCCAGAGACAATGTCTCATAACTCATATATATTGTGGTGATGTCATGTCGGAAGTAAGTTAGGATGGTATTTGCTGACATTTGAAAGTCAAGGCACTACATCCATTAAAAAACATTAAATTATTAAAGTTCTTATGCAAATGAAAACTTGATGAAAAATACTGACTGTGGACTGGTTAGTTTGACGTCATGATTTCATACTGGGTCCGCCATTGGTTATGAACCATTTTTCTGAACCATACTGATTAAAATAGAGGTTAGTTGATGGCATGGATATTCAGAAATATTACCTGCTGATGAGAGCAAATAAGCTCGAAACAGCTGTCCAGGTATTTTTCGATATTCATGTACATCTAGTACAGTACAACTTCTCACTTTTATGATTGTAGTCGTTTTGAAATGCCTATATTTTCCGAACTGAATTTTAAAAAATAATTTTTAATTCGATTAAAGGCTAAGAAAATAAAACCTCATTCATTATAATACTCACCAATTAATGTTTCTAAGATCACATCCAATCAACAAGAATATGTTGGTCTTGATGCAGAATGTATGAATTTTAACATCAGACATTCTCTCGAACTGTGCATCGCGTTTAACGAAATGTCTTTGGAGACAGCATTGATTTTTTATATTATTGATTTGGGTAAAAACCAAAAGATCTTAAAGAACTGAAAGATGCTGGAAGTCAATTTTTTCCTTCAATCTCTGGGAATTGTACCACCTACCCACATTAACCTCACCCAGCCTGGGTGAGGTTAATGATGAAAGTCGCTGATATATTTAGTATATCTGCCTACTGAAATGTACGAGGAATAAAGAGATGTTATTTGAAAGAATAAAATGTCAGACATATTTGTATGTTTGCATATATGTATCAGAAATAAAATAATTTGATTTGTATGTAATAAATAAAAACAAGCCTGTAAATAAAAATACTTCCTTATTTACTCGTACAATACGTCTAGCAAGCATAAATCTTCATGTCATTTTCAAACCATATATCACGTGTTTTTTAAGTAGGAAAAAAACAAAGCACTTATATGCATGTAAATATTTTTCAGTGTACTTCATTTTTGTGTAGCTTTTTGCCGCGAAAACAGTATCATTGTTTTCCTTTCCGGATGCAGTGTTTTAGAAAATGTCACAGAAAAATCAAAAAGTTCTTTTTTGTATTAATCACAAACGTATAATGTCACAAGTACTTGAACTCGCTTTACTAAATATTTTCACCGACCTCAGTAGGATGATCGATAAGGCGGCGGCGGACTCGTAACGTGGAGGTCGGTGGTTCAAGTCCCGAGCTTAGCAAATATTTTGGGCGAAGTTAATTGACAAAATCGATAACTTAAATCAGTACGCAATCCGAGACTTAGCGCCACAGAAATATTACAAATTAATTCCGCCCTTAGTAAAGCGGGTTTGAGCAATTGTGATCTACACAAACGTCTTAACTTTACTAAATATTTTCCATACTATCGATCGAGCTGCTGAGGTCAGTTATGACTATGATTTTTGTTATCAATCATATGTGTTGGTGTTTTTCTCGTGTAACATGTTGGATATGCCATATGAATAAGCTTGAAACAGCTGTCCAGGTATATGTTCTTATATTCATCTACATCTAGTACAACTTCTCACTTTTCTGTTTATACTGATATGACACTTTTTCGTCTGACTGTCCACATGTTGACTTGACCAGAGCTCCACACCCCCAGATGAGCTCCACACAGGTAACGAGGGTTCCCCAATCATGTATTACATATACTCATAACACCATCATGTATATGTACATATACTCATAACACAATCATGTATACGTACATATACTCATAACACAATCATGTATACGTACATATACTCATAACACAACCATGTATACGTACATATACTCATAACACAATCATGTATACGTACATATACAGGGTGAGCATAAAGTCTCACCCCACCCCCCATATCTCAAGAATGGCTGAAAATACAAGAAAACGCAAAAACCCGTATTCCTTCATTTTTAGAGGGATTAATTTTCAGCCAAAAAAAATTTGCCTACATGGCCCCAGTCAGGCTGGGCATGGACCAATTTTAAAATCTTAAATAGAATGGTATGTCTTGTGGTATATTGTTTTAAAGGTCTCATAAAGAGAAGTTCATTACAACAAATTTCAGTGAGCTACAACTTACCGTTCTTGAGATACAGGGTCGGACGTCCTGCGTAATATCCATATATTTTGACCTATAACTCGTTGACCGTAAATTCCAGAAAAATGAAATTTGTTGATAATAACTCCTTATCGCAAGAACTTTCGAACAAGTTAAAACTGGATTTGTTTTTTCGTTAAATTTTTTCAGACTTTTCGTCCGGGTGGCTGACGAAACCGACCAGAAACTAATATCAACAGAGTATGTCGAGTTATAATTTTTTCGAAAGTGCTTGTCATAAGGAGTTATTATCAACAAATTTCATTTTTCTATAATTTACGGTTAACGAGCTATAGATGAAAATATATGGATATTACGCAGGGCGTCCGACCCTGTATCTCGAGAACGGTAAGTTGTAGCTCACTGAAATTTGTTGTAATGAACTTCTCTCTATGAGACCTTTAAAACAATATGCCACAAGACATACCATTGTATTTAAGATTTTAAAGTTGATCCATGCCCAGCCTGACTGGGGCCGTGAAGGCAAATTTTTTTTGGCTGAAAATTAATCCCCCTAAAAATTAACAATACGGGTTTTTGCGTTTTCTTGTATTTTTAGCCATTCTCGAGATACGGGGGGTGGGGTGAGACTTTATGCTCACCCTGTATATACTCATATTATTATCACAACCACACACTCACGACGGCTGGGTATTCCCGCCCGCCTAATTGTTCTAACCTATGGCGTGCTGACCTTCCTCAACCCATGCTGATAATAGCCCTTGCTTTCCCCATACTAACTCGTGCACACACACACAAACTTACACACACACACACACCTGCCGGTAGCTCAGTGGTCAAGTCGTAGCGTCGGTCTGGTAATCCAGTGGTCGCTGGTTCGAAACCCAGTCGGGACATGACAAGTTATCCTCCTGCTTGTGGTTGTGACCACATAATAATACGTGTTGCGCTTACTGCTGGAATAATGGGTTTCAATCATCCTAATCGGGCAGTTATCAGTATCAGTATAATCAGAAAAGTGAGAAGTTGTACTAGATGTACATGAATATCAGAACATACCTGGACAGCTGTTTCGAGCTTATTTGCTCTCATCAGCAGGTAATTGTTCTGAATATCCATGCCATCAACTAACCTCTCTATTTTAATTAGTATAAACAGAAAAGTGAGATGATAAGGCAATAATATATCAGCTCGTATAATCCTTGCCACTCATTCGAGATGGGGGTTTTTTTTTTTTTTTTTTTTTTTCATTATTTATTTAATATACACAATATTTCATCAACAAAATCGTACATAAGTAATTATTTAACAACCCTTTCAGCATAATGCTGGTGTGGGTTGTTTTGAAGTATAATTTAGAAAAGTAAAGAGCAAAATAAAAAAATAAAAAAAAAGGAAAAAGAAAAAATAAGGAAAAAAAAAAAAACATAACAAAAGAAAAGAGGAAAGATTGAGAAGATTTTTAAAAAGAAATAAGAATGATGGATAAAGAATAGTATGTTGTTCTCTCAAACTATTAGGAGGGTTATTGAAAAAAGAAGATGGATGATTGTTCTCTCATTATGAGTGAAGAAAAAAAAAAAAAAAAAAAAAAATGTATAGGAGTTAGAGGGGAAAAAAATATAAGAATTGGTTGATTTTGAATGACAAAAAATCCATATTGGAAGAAGAAGAAAAAAAAAACTGTTTTTGTTCTCTCTTTTAATGATGATTGAAGAATTAGAAAGATAATGATGATGATGATGGCGGAAAAATTTTTAGGATGAGAGAAAAAAAAAAAAAAAAAAAAAAAAAAAAAAAAAAAAATGTATAGGAAAGGACGAAGAGAAAATATTGAGAAAAAAAGGATGATGAGAAAAAAAAAAAAAAAAAAAATATTGATATTTAATAGACTTATAAAAATAGAGAGAAAAAAGAAGAAGAAGAAGAAGAAAAAAAGTCTAGGTGAAGGAAATTGAGGTTGAGATTTTTTTTTTTTTTTTTTTTTTCCTTCTTTTCTTTTTTCTTACCTTTTATACTCTCTTAATTTTTTTACTTTATATTAAATACAATATTTTATCTAATAATAATGTTTACAAGTTTCAATAGTTATGATAATGCTTGTAAGTCTGTCAAGTTGATGGAATTATTTTTTATAAATTCTTTTGTTTTTATTTTAAGTAAGATAGGTAGATCTTTTAAATTTTTTATTTCTGGTGGAATTTTATTAAAAAGTTTTTGACCTAAATAATAAAAATGTCGTTTAGTTAGTGATTTATGGATAAGTCTAGTTTCTGTTTGTCTGGAATGTCTCGTTAGGTATAGATTTGGGTTAGTAGTCCAGTAATGTTCGTATTTTATAGAGTAGATGGTCAATTTGTAGAGGTATAATTTTTCAAGGGGAAAAACATCAAATATTTTATACAATTCATTTGAATGGAAGAGTTTGTCTTTTTTTAAAATTATTCTTAGGATGATATTTTGAGCTCTTCTTAACGGAATTATAACATTATCATATGCTCCACCCCAAGAGGATAAACAATATTGGAGGAGTGATTGTACAAAAGCATAATAAATCATCCTAAGAATTTTTTCATTGCAGACTTTTGAAAGATTGTTAAAAATAAACATAAGATGTCGAAGTTTTGTTTTAAGGTTGTTTATATGTAGTGTCCATTTTAAATGTTGGTCGAGATGTATTCCTAAGTATTTTATTGATGTTTGTTTTTGTAATGTTGTTATTGAGTTTTGTCCTGTTTGTATAGTCAGTCTTAGTTGTGTTGATGGTTGTCCTGTAGATGTTGGTGAAAATGTCATGTAATTAGTTTTGCTTGGATTCATTTGTAGTGACATAGAAGTGTACCAATTGTTGATGTTAGTTAAGTCTTCAGTTGCATTGTTAAAAGTTGTGTCCCAGTCAGTTCCATCATAGCAAATGCAAGCGTCGTCTGCATAACAAAATACTTCGCCTTTACTGACAGTTGGAAGATTATTAATGTATATGTTGAAAAGGGCGGGGCCAAGAACGGATCCTTGTGGTATTGAAAAGTCATTACAAGTAAGTGGGTCAGTTATGTAGTCGTTTAATTTAAGTCTTTGTTTTCTGTTATATAAGTACGATGTAAACCAATTTAAAACTTTGTCTTCTATTCCTATATTTTTAAGTTCTCTTAATAAAATCAAATGATCAACACTGTCATACGCTTTTCTGATATCTAAAAATGTGGCTATAACTTTTTTGTTGTTTTCTATTTTTTTATGTATATAGGTTGTAAGTTGAAGTAAGGCATCTTCGGTACCTATTTTTCTTTGAAATCCAAATTGTTGTTTTGATATTATATTATTTTTATCAAGATGTTCTTCAAGTCTTTTATGTACTATCTTTTCAATTATTTTGCCAACATTTGATAGTACTGCTATTGGACGATAATTTTGCAAATCTGATCTGTCTCCTTTTTTATATATTGGACTTACAATAGCAGTTTTATAAATTTCAGGGAATATTCCTTGATTTAGACTCAAATTAATAATATGTGTTAATGGTGTCACAATATAAGGAAAAATTCTTTTTAAAGTTGGTATTCCTATTTTATCGTTTCCTGAAGCACAATTATTTCTAAGTTTCATAATGATATTAAAAATTTCATTTGGATTTGTTTCAGAAAAGCATTTGAATTTTTCATTAATTTGTTTTACATTGTTGATATAGTTATTGAAGTTATTTTGATTTTGTTTTATCTCGGTTGATATTTTTATTCCTACATTGCAGAAATAATTGTTTATGAAGTCTGCTGCTTTTGTTTTATCTGCATTACAATCTACATTTTGTTGGTCAATTCTTATTGTTTTTATGTTTGTTCGTTTATCTTTTCTTGTATTATGAATATTATGAATTGTTTTCCATAGTTTTTTTTGGATCGTACATGTTTTGTTCAATTTCTTGTTTAGTGTATGTATCTTTTGCTTTCCTTATACAAGCTGTCAAAGTATTTTTGAATTTTTTATAATTGATTTTTAATATTTCATTATTGGGATTTGCCCTAAGTTCACGAAATAGATGGTCTCTTTTTCTTATCGATTTAACTAAATTAGTTGTAAGCCAAGGTTTTGTGGGTCTGTATTTTGAATTGATTATTGTTGTTTCCATGCATGAATTTATAAATGAATTTAATTTGAAAGTAAATAAGTTGGCTGATTCATTAACACTGTTTATTTGTTTAACGTCAAACCAATTTTCATTTCGTAATATATTGTCTAGAAGATCATAATTTAAAATCTGCTTGGTTTTATTCTTTTCATTGACATTTGTGTTTACGTTCTTTGTGAGTTTTATGTTTGCTAATGTTGAAAAGTGATCTGTTATTGTAGTATGAATAACACACGTTTGTATATTATCTAAATCTGATGGGTTATTTGGTTTATACATTATATGATCAATACAAGTATCTATTCTATGAGTTAAATCGAATCTTGTAGGTTGAGTTATACAAGGTACAAAATTGTGTTGTATTAGTGTGTCCAAATATTTTTGTCCTATATCTTCTATATTATTTTGTAATATATTAATATTTATATCACCTATTAACATGCAATTATTATTTTTAATATTTTGTAATAGATATTCATCAAGAGCACTGATAAATTCAAATATATTACTTGCACCAGTTCTGTAGAGGGCTAAAATTGTATACAGTATGTTTCAGAAAAGGTGGCCACCCCCTCGTAACTTTTGAACGCGACGGAATTTTTCAATTCTGTAAAGTCCTAGGTATAGGAAGTGCCCTATGGCCCATCCTGTGGTCATATTTATTTTTGGCCCCGGTCGGCCCTTCCGGCTTTTAGGCCATATTTTTTCATTTTTCTCGCGAATTTTAAATGGAATGCTATATTTTTTATTCCTGTTAATTAAAGTCCAAGTTAGGCTGAGTATAATAAGCTTTTAAAATTTTCAAAAACCTTATCAGGGGCGGAGCTAGTAGGGTGCAAGTTTCAAAATTGTTACACCCTGTATTTCAGCGTTAGTTAGATTTTTTAGTACTTTTTTTATGTTCATAGGTTCAAAATATTGTTTTACACTATATGAAATCAAAAAAATATTTTTGTTTACTTCTAATCTAATAAAAAGGTTTTTGTAAAAGTACTTTTTTTCTCACGTCAATTTTTCCGTAAATTAATGGTGTTCTCGAAATTGGCATTTTTAGAGGTGAAAGTCTGCAGTGACATATGTTTTTTATGCTTGAAATCGAAAGAAAACTTAACGGAGAAGCGAATAAAATCATAAAAAAAGCCATTTAACCTGCTAGTTTTTTCACGACAGTGTCCGGTAAAGTGGGTGAATTTCGTATTGGATTTTTTTGTTGTTGAGGAAACACAATTGGCATAGAAAATAAATAATACCTAATAAGGGAATAATACTTCAATTAACATAACTAAATGCGAAATTAAATGAAGATTATTTCTTCTAAATCAGTGCCGGATAATTTTTTTTTTCTCTCTCTTCTCCTCTTTAAAATAATTGAATTGGTTTAATATTCACCCTCAAGAGTTTGGTACTTGACCTGGTATTTTTTTCTCTTAAATTTTGAGATAATTAGATTTTTATTTAGAGACCTGGTATTCATTACTAGCAACACCAGTATGATTTTTTTTTTAATTTGGGTTTAATATCTCGTTTCAACTGCATGGTCATATCATAACGGGGGTGTTACCCTCCATTCGCAAGAAACTCACCAACCTCCTAAACACATTTATCTCACCCAGCCCTGGGTTAGGCCGGAATACCAGCATCACGAAGTCTTCTCCTCGCTAGACGTTGCTTAACTTCGGTGATCCTACAAGAATCGTTGCATTCAAAGGGCCATCGGACTGACTCCAGAGTTATTGACAATGTGTTTTCTACAGATTTTACCAACTTACCAACTAAAATTGTCTCAAGAGGGGACCCCTAGGCCGACTTTAGAAGCAGCATTATCCGATAATTATTTTTGATACAACTTGAACTTTGAAAAGTGAAAAAAAGAGAGAGAGAGAAAAAAAAAAAAAAATATCCGGCACTGATTTAGAATAAATAATTTTCATTTAATTTCGCATTTAGTTATGTTTATTGAAGTATTATTCCCTTATTAGATATTATTTATTTTCTATGCCAATTGTGTTTCCTCAACAACAAAAAAATCCAATACGAAATTCACCCACTTTACCGGACACTGTCGTGAAAAAACTAGCAGGTTAAATGGCTTTTTTTATGATCTTAATCGCTTCTCCGTTAAGTTTTCTTTCGATTTCAAGCATAAAAAACATATGTCACTGCAGACTTTCACCTCTAAAAATGCCAATTTCGAGAACACCATTAATTTACGGAAAAATTGATGTGAGAAAAAAAGTACTTTTACAAAAACCTTACTATGACCCTGATTAAAAGTAAATAAGAATATTTTTTTGATTTCATATGGTGTAAAACAATATTTTGAACCTATGAACATAAAAAAAGTACTAAAAAATCTAACTAACGCTGAAATACAGGGTGTAACAGTTTTGAAACTCGCACCCTACTAGCTCCGCCCCTGATAAGGTTTTTGAAAATTTGAAAAGCTCATTATACTCAGCCTAACTTAGACTTTAATTAACAGGAATAAAAAATATAGCATTCCATTTAAAATTCGCGAGAAAAATGAAAAAATATGGCCTAAAAGCCGGAAGGGCCGACCAGGGCCAAAAATAAATATGACCACAGGATGGGCCATGGGGCACTTCCTATACCTAGGACTTTACAGAATTGAAAAATTCCTTCGCGTTCAAAAGTTACGAGGGGGTGGCCACCTTTTCTGAAACATACTGTATACTTGTGATTCTATATTTATATTAATTTTTAAACCATTTGACTTTTCTATATCAATTTCTTCAATATTTGCAATAAGATGTTTTTTTATGAAAATAGCAATTCCTGAATTTCTATTTATTTCTTGGTGAGTATGATAAAAATCAAAGTCATTTATTGTAAATGTATATGGATATTTAGAATCATAAAAGGTTTCAGACAGAATTATAACATCTAAATTTTTTATGTTTGTATCAAGATTAATTAAAAGCTTATCAATATTTTGTTTAAGACTTCTAATATTAGTATGAAAAATATTTAATCCCTTATTAGTGTGTAGAAAGTTAGTCAGTTCATCAATGCTAGTACAAGTATTTTGATCAATTATATTATCTGGAATCGAATCTAAAACGTCCATTTAATTATTTAAAATAAAATAAATTATGTTGTAGGAAAAAACTGAAATTATGGTCATAAGTCTTTTGGATGGATGGTATGATAAGAGAGCACTAAAGATTGTAGAAAAGGAAATGATATAAAAGGAGTGTGAAGATGTTAGATCATGTGATTGATAGAGAGAATTGATGAGGGTAAAGAAGGTTATGATTGAGATATCTGAAGAGGATAGAATCAGGAATATTATGGAAAAGCGAGATGATTGTATAAAATATGTACAGAGGACCAAAGAGAGAACAAAAAAGGTCCATTCAGAGAGCAAAATAAGAATATTGAATTGAAGGGTAGGAATTTTCTTTTGGGGCAATTCAAGAGGATAGAAGCAGAATAGTGTGAGAGAACTGGAGAGAGTAAAAATCAAAATTGTTCGAGAAGAAGAAGTAGGGTAGGGGATGGAATGGTATGATAAAAAATAGAAAGGTAGAAGAAAAGAATAGGAAATGAGAGAGGTAAACAAATTAAAGACGATTAAAAAATGAGGTAAGATCATTACAAAGAAAAGCAAAAAGGTTAGTAACGTTATAAAAAAAAAATTGATGAAATACAGTGATAGGTGATTAACGAGTTTGAGCGACAATTGTGCTGAAGTCCACACGAAACGGCTCCAAATCTTCCAAGTCTCCAATCTGCACAGGTCCTGATCCCTCGTCTCGGCGAATGAAAATCTTGCCTTCCCTGGTGAAAGTGCTCTTTGCTCTCCTCTGCTTGACGAGCTGCCGGGTCTCGTAGAACAGTTTCTTGTTGCCAACAGTAAGATGATCATCAATGTAAATTTTATTGTTAGATGAAAATAACAGACTCTTGGTGCTGTTTAACTGATTGCAAGTAAGTTTTTTCTTTTTATAAGAAATGATGAATTCATTCCTTACCTGTCTGTTAGAGAATTTAACAATAATTGGTTTGATACCAGCTGCTTTAGTGGGAACACGATGAGCGGCTTGTATGTCCACTTTGAAGTTGATAGGTACCCCAACTTTTTCACCTATTTCACAAATGAGGTCTTGCAGGTTTTCATCTGGAACCATGGGAATGTTGGAAATCTGGATATTACTTCTTCGAGAGTATTGTTCCAACTCGTTGACTCTTTTTCTCATATCTCGATTTTCTTCCTTTAGTGTCTTGATATCTTCTCTATGTAGATCTACTGTTTTTTTCAACACTGAAATTTCATTCTCCATAATCTCCTTGAATTTTACCGTCAACCTTTCTTCCAAATTTTGTAATAGGTTCTCAATTTGTTCAATTGTTACCATGTTAATGATATAGAAAGAAAAAGGTACTATTATATTTCTAGTTTTACCCTCACAAACCAGCCATCCACAATAACATCATCCCCACCGACAATGGCCATCATCACAAGTGTGCGAATTTCAATGACCAACAAGCCTAGTTCTAACCTCGCTGAACGTTGCTTAGCTTTAGTGTTGGATCGAGAATCTGGTTTATTCAACGTGACATCGACGCAGGCAGACGGAAGAATTTCATAAGTACAGTCAGGATGACTTGGTAACTGAGGGTTCGAACCATTAAGTGGGCGGATTATGACAGGCGCAAATCGACAAAGGCCTATGCCACAGACGCCACCAAAAGAAAAAGAAGAAAAAAAGCAAAAGAAGATTCATGAATAAATATTTCACGTTAATGCTGAGATGGTTTCTATCATGAGGAACTACGATTAGTAACAGTCTGCCTATCGTTTTTCAGTATAACTAGTCCTAGTCTAACTGTATTTAGTCATATAACTATAATGTTACTTATACAACATATAACTATGTATAAATTAAGTCACAAAGTTTTTTGTTATTGTAAGTTACCAGTTATCATATTGTGTTTATATTAAATTAAATCTAACTCGCTTTATTAAATTTTTGCTTAACTTGGGACTCAAACCACCGACCGACCTCAAGATTACAAGTCCGCCGCCTTATCGATCAAGCTACCGAGGTGGGTTGTAATTGTAACTTGTAACAGTCACAATCCTAAATCCAAAGGTAGCCTTCTTAGAAGTATTTATCTGCCCCTTCCTCCCCCAAATAAATAATAATAATCTCGCCTTATTTATACTGCCCGATTAGGACTACTAGGTCCCATTATTCCAGCAGTAAGCCCAAAGCGAATTATTATGTGTTAAAAATCCCAAATGGGAGGATAACTTGACTTGTCCCGGCTAGGTTTCGAACCTGGGACCTCTGGAATCTCTGGATTCACACAGTGCCGCCTTTACCACTGAGCTACGGGGACAGCAAATAAAACTAATTTATATCCAACCCTGGTTGATGGGGTGGCACACATATTACATGTATGTAATATTATGTTGTACTAGGACCTCCCAGGTGTGATAGATTATGATTATTATCATTAAAAATTCATAATTCCGTGATGACCCATTCAGCATTCAGGTTACTAGATGCCATGTCCGAGACATCTATTTGACCCTCTGAGGTGAACTGAAAGTTTCACTGTTCGGTAACTTTTACGTGTTATAAACATGAGGAGGTATACGTATACCTATATGATGACATGAAGAATTCCTCCTGCAGTTTGGGTTACAAGAGACAGCGTACGCCAAAAACATCCATTCACCAGGTGTATAAAACTTTATAGTCTGTCCCGGAAGCTCAGTGGTAAAGGCGGCACTCTGTGAATCCAGAGATTCCAGAGGTCGTGGGTTCGAAACCCAGCCGGGACATAACAAGTTATCCTCCAATTTGGGATATGTACCACATAATAATATGTCTTGGGCTTACTGCTGGAATAATGGGACTTTAATAGTCCTAATCAGGCAGTAGGCAGTATAAATAAGGCGATATTAAGATTATAATAATAAAACTCTTTAATGGAATATAACCACTGGGCGTGGTTAATGCTCAAAGCATTTTCTACCACCTAGCCCTCAAATTCTTACTATTATGTGGTCACAAACCCAAACTAACGAGGAAAAAATTATGCACTGGGTGGGATTCGAACCAACAGATACCTACGCTACCTGGATACCAGACTAAATCAATTTGGTTGTTTAGAGGGATTTCATCTGAGGTTACGTATATCGTGAATAAAGTTATTAAAGACATTGTTGGTCGAAGTGGTGCAAGCGCAATTCCAGTTCTTCAGGTAGTATAGGTGTCCGCTGCTTCAAACACACTAACACTCTCTCTCTCACACCCACTCACACTCTCACACCCTCTCACACACACCCACTCACACTCTCACACACACACACACACACACACACACACACACACACGCACACTCTCTCTCTCACACACACACACGCACACTTCTCTCTCACACACACACTCTTTCTTTCTCTCTCTCACACACACACTCTTTCTCACACACACACACACACACACACACACCTGAAGGTCGTTGCTCCTGCACAGAAGTGAAGGAATTTGATTTTCTCCAACGCAAAGAGAAATGTGTCTAGGAGAACCAAGATAGATCAGTAACAACAATGTACATCTTATTTATAAAGAATATGTTGTTGTTATTGATAACATGGTGATCAAATGTGATGGTATTTGTGATGATAATAATAATTATAATACTCTTTGGTAGTAGGTGACCACCAGGCGAGTTAAATGCTCAAAACATTTTCTACCACCTAGCCCTCAGAGTCTTATTATTATGCGGTCACAAGCTCAAAATAATAAGGAAAAATTCATGTACCGGGTAGGATTCGAACCAACGGATTCCTGCGCTACCTGGATTACCAGCCTAGCGCGTTAACCTCTTGACGACTACCAGTGATAATATGGTGATCAAATATTATGGTATTGATGATAATATGAGTGGCTAACCATGTAGAAATAAGTAATGAAGAACTCGTAAGTCGTAATGCTGCAAACGCGGTCATCTTTGTTAGTTTTACCAGAGGAAATCGCAATAATATTTAAGAAAAAAAAAAATAATAATAATAATCTCACACATGCTTTTGAAGATAATAGCGGTAGCCATATTGGATAGTCTTTGATGGGACATATTTTTTAGTACCCATGGGATATAAGTTATGACGTCTCTATTTACTTATACCTCCATGTTGCTATCAGTGAAAAACAATGTTCATGTTGATAATAATCATAAATTATGCCGAAGAAACTGACTATACGTCGCGGGCTATCGAGGGAACCGTAACAATGGAACCTATACCAGACGGCAAGGTAGGTGCTCTTCCACCCAACCTGATGGCATTCCATCACGCCTTGGTCTACTTTCCTCGGCATCCTTGGCCAACTCGCGTTTTCTACGCATCTAGCAAGCGAGTCAAGACTCGCTGGTTCACGCAACGTGACCGAGTCACGAACCGTGACCACTGGCTAGGACAGCACTTTTCAGAGGGACCTAACATGGAAAGCAGCCGCGCTTATGAACAGAAAAAGCCGTCTGAGGAATGTCTCAAGCATTATTTCCTATAATATTACTGGCCAATACCTTGCTTGAGACATAGCTCCGATAAAAATCTCATAAAAAAAACAACAGACTTTGAATAGATAGGCGTAAAGGCTGAGGAAGAGACCAGAAGTAGGGCAGAGAGAGGACAAAAAGTTACGAATCACGAGATTTGGGATGTCTGAAAGCTGAAACATAGGATTAGCAAGGTCATGTATCATAACTATCACACGCAATTGCGTTTACATTGGCATCTCGTACATACATCAGATTAAAGTGTACCTTGTGATTTATGTATATGTCATTTTGGCCATATCTTCTTCTCCCAAACAGTATGGATTCAGAGGCACTGTTTACACTATCGCATTTGCTACCAGGCCATAAATTGCAACGAGATAATTATGACAAATACGCATGAGTATTATCAACTTGGTCAGACGCGGCCGGTGGGAAAATTTTCGGGGGGTGCTGCCACATAAACCGGACTACAATGGTTTTTTTTAGAGTCACTCTATCAGTATCTAAAGAGTTCCAGTTCGTTTACCATGCCAATCATAATAATAATAATACCGTGTGTACCGGTTCATTTTTTTACGAGCAATGCCCAATACATGATACATACGATAAAATACAAATTAAAAATTCAAGAAAATGAAGAGAGAAAAAAATGCATTAATTATTCTTAGCCCAGGCAAATTAGTGCTAAAATGGGGTCTAGCGTCAAAAAATTGCTCAATAGCTGGAAATCGTTTTAAACCCTTAAAGGGGTCCTGAATAATGGGTATATATGAGTTTGCGACGGATTATTTTTTTAATCTAAGAAAATGTTGTTCTCTAAAAAAATTTGTATCTTTAACCAATTTAAAGAAGCGGCGCTTGCGGCTAGTATTTGCGGCCCTGTGGCCGCAGAATGCGGCCGATTTCAACCAAAAGTTTCGTGGTTCGTTTGGTGTATAAAATTAATTTGTGTACCAAATTTCAAGTCTCTAGCTCTTACCGTTCTCGAGATATCCTGTTTACAGACAGACAGACAGACGCACGGACCAATGGCTGAAAACAATTTTTTTGGTATCCTGAGGCCATGATTCGTCCAGAAATGTGAAAAACTGGGTAGGTCAAATTTTCGACGAATACAATACTTTCCTTATTATAAGATAAGGAAAGTAAAAAAGAAGAGGTAGTAGGTGACCACCAGGCGAGGTTAATGCTCAAAACATTTTCTACCACCTAGCCCTCAGAGTCTTATTATTATGCGGTCACAAACTCAAAATAATAAGGAAAAATTCATGTACTGGGTAGGATTTGAACCAACGGATTCCTGCACTACCTGGATTACCAGCCTAGCGCGTTAACCTCTTGACGACTACCAGTGATAATATGGTGATCAAATATTATGGTATTGATGATAATATGAGTGGCTAACCATGTAGAAATAAGTAATGAAGAACTCGTAAGTCGTAATGCTGCAAACGTGTCCCGTAGAATCGGTCATCTTTGTTAGTTTTACCAGAGGAAATCGCAATAATATTTAAGAAAAAAAATAATAATAATAATAATAATCTCACACATGCTTTTGAAGGTAACAGCGGTAGCCATATTGGATAGTCTTTGATGGGACATATTTTTTAGTACCATGGGATATAAGTTATGACGTCTCTATTTACTTATACCTCCATGTTGCTATCAGTGAAAAACAATGTTCATGTTGATAATAATCATAAATTATGCCGAAGAAACTGACTATACGTCGCGGGCTATCGAGGGAACCGTAACAATAGAACCTATACCAGACGGCAAGGTAGGTGCTCTTCCAACCAGCCTCATGGCATTCCAGCACGCCTTGGTCTACTTTCTTTGGCATCCTTGGCCAACTCGCGTTTTCTACGCATCTAGCAAGCGAGTCAAAACTCACTGGTTCACGCAACGTGACCGAGTCACGAACCGTGACCACTGGCTAGGATAGCACTTTTCAGAGGGAGCTAACATGGAAAGCAGCCGCGCTTATGAACAGAAAAAGCCGTCTGAGCAATGTCTCAAGCATTATTTCCTATAATATTACTGACCAATACCTTGCTTGAGACATAGCTCCGATAAAAATCTCATAAAAAAAAACAACAGACTGTGAATAGATAGGCGTAAAGGTTGAGGAAGAAACAAGAAGTAGGGGCAGAGAGAGGACAAAAAGTTACGAATCACGAGATTTGGGATGTCTGAAAGCTGAAACATAGGATTAGCAAGGTCATGTATCATAACTCATAACTATATCACACGCAATTGCGTTTACATTGGCATCTCGTACATAGATCAGATTAAAGTGTACTTTGTGATTTATGTATATGTCATTTTGGCCATATCTTCTTCTCCCAACCAGTCTGGATATAGAGGCACTGTTTACACTATCGCATTTGCTACCAAGCCATAAATTGCAACGAGATAATTATGACAAATACGCATGAGTATTATCATCTTGGTCAGACGCGGCCGGTGGGAAAATGTTTTGGGGTGCTGCCACATAAACCGGACTACAATGGTTTTGTTAGAGTCACTATTCTTCTTCTTCGTTTACTCTGTCTTATCCCGCTTAAGCAGGGTTGAAGTTGTTCAACCTCATGGTCGAGGTTGGTTGGTTTTGGTTTTACGGCTGGATGCCCTTGCGAACGCCAATGATTCTATTTGATTTAATGTCCTGGATTAGGACGGGGGTTTTATACTTCATTCGCTGGGGATCGTACTAGCTACCCACATGAACCTCACCCAGCCTGGGTAGGGCCGGAAATTTTAGAGTCACTCTATTAGTATCTAAAGAGTTCCAGTTTGTTTACCATGCCAATCATAATAATAATAATACCGTGTGTACCGGTTCATTTATTTACGAGCATAGCCCATACATGATACATACGATAAAATCTAGAATGACAAAATTCAAAAAAAAAAAAAAAAAAAAAAAAAAAAGAAGAGAGAAAAAATGCATTAATTATTCTTGAAATGTGTACTCATTTTCATTGTGTACGAGCTAGGACTTGAGAAAATCATCTCTTTTTTTTCGTCTAGGGGTGCTGCAGTTCCGCAGCTCCTGAGCACCGGCCGCGCCTGATCCTGGTTATTAATTATTAGTGTTGCAACATAAATGATGAACACATTGAGTGTATGAACATATTGGCCATCAGATACTTGGTTCTGATTTACGAACCATTTCAGTCATGCTGGTCTGTTGTTGCATCATGGTGCAGAATTACCATCACTTTTGTCTCTATGCCTGCATTGACTGAAACTATTCGCGATTGACCATTACCCCTAACGTGGAACCATGAAGTTGCGAATTTATGCATGACTCTCACTCTCGTGTTGTGATTTTGTACATGTTCAATTTTCATAATCATAGCAGTAAGGCAACTGCACTCGTGGTCAAGTGGTTAACACGCTAGTCTGGTAACCCAGGGATCCGTTGGTTCGTATGATCGTATCCCACCTAATGCATGAATTTCCTCATGTATTTGAGTTTGTGACCACAAAATAATAAAACTCTCAGGGTTAGGTGGTAGAAAATGCTTTGAGCCTTAACCTCGCCTGGTGGTCACCTTCCACCAAAGAGTGTTATTATTGTTATAAGGTTGAGTTAGTGTTGTGCGGATTCTTGATGACCGACTACAACTACAAGGTAAAAAAAAGAGAAAGATAAAGAGCTAGGTATTTGTGTTATTATGTCAATTTTTTAGTGGGTAGTATCGACATTATGAGAATTAATGCTAGTGCATCATATGAATGGGTGAGTAGAAGAACCAGGAATGTCAAAAATCGACTTTTCAGGAAAGCAAAAATAAGATTTGTCTTATTTTTGCTTTCCTGATGCTAATGAGTATAATAAAATTAAATTTTACATTCCTTGTTATTCGACAAGATTCTCACAACTAGGTACTAATACCGCTAGCAAAAATGGTCAGTGATTTTGTTATATTCCTTGTATTACATCAGATTTTTTTTCCGCTTCCCCCACTTTAAAATCGAAAAAAAATATACTTTTAAGGGGTATTTCTCCTTCATATTTACAGAGATGATAGAAAAGAGTACATTCTTTCTTATTCTACGAAGAAAAAAAAAATCGATTTTTGACATTCCTGGTTCTTCTACTCACCCATTCATATCTTCAACCAACCATCATGTTCCAATATCAATCTCGTAATGCCGCCACTGTTCGTTGCCCTCTCTACAACTACCAGAATTTTTCTCACAAAGATAGATAAGCCCTGACATTCAAAGTACAGAACCGAAAAAATTCTGACCCCACCGAGATTTGAACCCGAGTCACCTGGCGTGCAAGCCGAGTATGCTACCGCTAGGTGACTACTTTTTCTTGGTCAAAGCATAGGCTTTTTGGAATACATAACTGTATATCTGCTAGAGTTTCCTCATTTAATCAAAGAGAGTAACTTGTGTCATTCATATGACAGAATCTGTTGCAAAGGTTTCATAGTTGGAATGGCTGGCTTGATGGTCACAGGTAGTTTCTGACGCGACCTCAATCAGCCGTGAGCTATCCTCAGAAGTGAAAGGATGGTTGGGAAGAGAGTCGTGGAGTGTGTGTGTGTGTGTGTGTGTGTGTGTGTGTGTGTATATGTGTGTGTGTGTGTGTCTTCTCATTCTTGAGCTCTTGATCAGATTCTGAGATTTTCTATTAAAAGTAAAACATTGTCATTTTTCAACTCAAGAACTACAGTCGGATTGTTAATCTAGGAAGTTTGTTACGACTATTTGAATCCTTTTAGGGCGGAATTAAGTCTCGGATTGCGTACTGTTAATTTGGGCCTTAATTTCATTTTGTTTGGTAATGCAACAATTGCAATGCAGACTATGCCAATTTTTGCTTTAGCTATAGTATACCGTAATGCTAGGGTTCAGTGACCATGAGTTATGTCAACGCCTAGGTAAAAGTATTAGATCTTTCTTTTGGTAGTTTTGCGCTTTCAGTTGATGAATTTGCCTGATATAATAATTTACAATTCCGTGTCCGTGAGATAGCTCAGAGCGAGATGGTTCAAAAGTTATCAGAATTCCTGTGCAATCCTCCACGACCCATTATAAACTTGCCATTACGTAGCGCTCGATCCATATCTATGCAATCTGATAGTTATTTTACGTCTTTACTCCAGGTAATAACAGACAATCCTACGTTGTGTAGAAGCGATACTTTATGGGCTTTCATATCCGCTAATTTACTCCAAGCCAGGTCCGTTTCTTTGCTTTATCTTGTGTCCATCATGATATAGTCATTGGATTTATGTAATCCCGTAGGAAAAGAAGCATTTTAGTTGATACTTATTATTATTTATGTCAACGGTGGGAACTTAGACAAGTGTGAGAATCTACAAGTACTCAGCACTGGATGCCAAATCAATCAGGTGACAAGTGGTGAGATTTTATGATGTGACAAACACAGATCTGACATTTTGAGGACAAAAAAATGTATTTCTGACTTGTCTTCAGAGTGATGTGTTCTTTTTCTTTAATTACCTTTAATGGATTAACGCTTCCTGATATGGGCATAATGAGGAGAACATGTGGTTGCTGAGATTTGCAGTCGCTTTTTTTAATAGCAAAAGGAAGTCTTCGACCACTGCAGAAGCAATTAAACAATTTGCACTAGAGCTTTAGGCTCGTCTAAAGAAACGCTATTTTGAACCACCCCACCTCCAGGATACAATTCCCCCTCTTTAATGATCAAGCTACTTGAAGTTATTTTTTAAATATCGAATAACCATTCGATAATTTTAAATAACAAATAATATTAAAATGTATGATTTATGAGATATTCTAAAAAATAGTCAAGATAGCTATGAAGATAATTAATATTCGTATTTTTTATTATTCCTGGAGCTTTCTGCTCACGTAAGTTGCACCTTGCAGACAACAACGGGGAAGATAATTTTCTGTTATTTCTATGTCTTGACTTAGGTAGTTGAAATATACTTCAGTAGGGGACAGGCTTTAAGTATGTCTTGCATGTTTCTAACAATAAATTTATGTTCCCAAGTCTCAGAATTTATAATTTCAAGAATTTAGATGCTATCTTTCAGGGTAATTTGAAAATCAACTGAAATAGCTAGGTAATTCCAAAACCACCTGTAACAGTACTCTGCTTGAATTCTTTTCCTGTACGGCAAAAATAGACCGTCCTCAATAGCTTCATGGTAAGGTGGCGAGCTTGTAACCTGGAGGTCGGTAGTTCAAGTCCCAAGTTCAGCAAAGATTTAGTAAAGCGAGTTTAGGTAGTTGTGGCTTCACGAAAGTGATTATCATTAACCAATATGATAATACTTCTTTTACGGTGGTGACGTCGGTCCCAGATTGGGGGTTT
>CM044956.1:1864919-1934275 GCA_024516035.1 Bactericera cockerelli | reverse complement strand
GTACGCTTTCAACTGTGGACCAGGAGATATAATTTAGTATGGAATATGAAGAAAAGCTAATGTTATATTTGGTGTTAAAAAGTTGTTAACCCAAGTCAAGGTAATAATACAAGCAAAAGTAACACAAAAAGAAAAACCCATAAAATGCAAAAAAGGAAGATACATATGCAAAACTACAATACATCAGAGACAGAGAAATGACTATGCAAAATAGTCATCATAAAAGGTAAGTTATCATGAAGTCAGGGCACTCGCATCAAATCCATCCAGTTTTTTTTTTTTTTTTTTAAATTAAATATTGTTTAAAATGCTAGTACCCTATAACCGTGCTTTGGTATTTACGTGGTTAGGACACTAGTATGCAAATCCAAAAGTTGCGAAGTCATTCATTGCACTCAGTTGGATCCCGGCTGAACGCTACTCACTAAGGAAAGGGAATCTACAGCCGCCTGATTTCAATGCCAGAAAATTTCAGAAACAATACTTTATACCTTTACAGGTAATAATAGAAAGTAAAAATGTATATAATTTTTTTTCATTCAAAAATTCTGCCCAACCTGGGAATCGAACCCACGCACGACTTCTCTGGACCTCCGGGGACCACTCACCCTGAACCTGTAGCTGGTGAAGTGGCGCAGCTGCGTGGCCAGCGTGCACGTGTCCCGCCCGTTGTACACGGCCAGGAACCCGTGGCCACTCTCGCGGTCGTCCATCTGCAGCGTGAACTCCTCGTCGCAGGGGCGGCCGGCCCAGCCCAGCCGCAGGTGGGAGGCGCCCGCCTCCAGGAGGGCGGGGGGAGAGGGGGGCGGGGGAGGGGCGCCCGCCGTCGAGAACAGCACCACCTCCGAGTAGAGACTGCGGGGGGGGGATGGATAATTTCATAAAACATATTGTGTAAGTTTAACTTAAAAGACCATCTATGGTATGATAGTAACTTCTGAGGAAGAGTGACACACAGGGCCGTATCCAGGATTTTCGTCAGTCCAAATAGTATAATAATAATCCAAGGCAGGGGGGGCCCGGGACGAGAGCCTGCGTTCAAGTGAGCATTTCGAGGGGGGGCAAGCTCGAGGGGGCAGCCCGCCCCCCCCCCCCTAAATACGGCCCTGGTGACACACACAGTGTGAGGGAGAGAGAGAAAAAAAGGATAAATAAATGAGTATTTTTTTATTGGCTTCTGCCTAGCACGCTAACTCAATCGGTGACTACTTCAAATTTAATTTTTTGATAGAAAAAGAAAAATGCTTCTCTCTACGCTGCTGATTAGGTACTGAAATTACTGAATGTTTCCCGTTCAACAAAACTTCCTTTGATCTTTACCGCCTTTAGTTTTATATAAATATTACATACATCTAACATTACTTTGGATTTCTAATATGAACCTTATTTAACAAATAATTCCCCATCTAACATCTTTACAGCCTTAAATCGGGTTGCATTCGAATCAACAAATTGTTGATCAACAATTTGTTGATTCGAATGCAACCCGATTCAACACTGCAGGAAACATTGTTGAACAACCCGATTCAACACCAGTGGGGGGGGGCGGCTTGACACCGACACACCCAGCCAGCAGCCAGCAGTCTGCAGCCAGCACTCACCTCTTGCCGTGCTGGTTCAAGCACTCACCTCTTGCCGTGCTGGTTCAAGCACTCACCTCTTGCCGTGCTGGTTCAAGCACTCACCTCTTGCCGTGCTGGTTCAAGCACTCACCTCTTGCCGTGCTGGTTCAAGCACTCACCTCTTGCCGTGCTGGTTCAAGCACTCACCTCTTGCCGTGCTGGTTCAAGCACTCACCTCTTGCCGTGCTGCTTCAAGCACTCACCTCTTGCCGTGCTGGTTCAAGCACTCACCTCTTGCCGTGCTGCTTCAAGTACTCACCTCTTGCCGTGCTGGTTCAAGCACTCACCTCTTGCCGTGCTGGTTCAAGCACTCACCTCTTGCCGTGCTGGTTCAAGCACTCACCTCTTGCCGTGCTGGTTCAAGCACTCACCTCTTGCCGTGCTGGTTCAAGCACTCACCTCTTGCCGTGCTGGTTCAAGCACTCACCTCTTGCCGTGCTGGTTCAAGCACTCACCTCTTGCCGTGCTGGTTCAAGCACTCACCTCTTGCCGTGCTGGTTCAAGCACTCACCTCTTCCCGTGTTGGTTCACCGCCGCCAGCCGGAACCGGAAGCAGGTGGAGGGGGCGAGGCGGCTCAGGGTGAAGCTCTTGTTCTTGCTCTTGCTCACCTCCCGGAACTCGCCGCCCCCGTCGCCCCCATCACTCTCCAGCAGGTAGTGGCTCACGGCGGCGCCGTTGTCCGCCGCGGCGTTCCACTTGAGGGCGAGCGAGGTGCGCGTGCGCGACACGAGCTTGGGCGGGAGGGGGGGGTCCGGCTCACACGGGGGCGTGGGGAAGAGGGTGGGGGGCGAGGCCACGCCCACTAGCTTGTCCAGGTGGACCTGCACGCACACCGCGTACTCCGTGCCAGGCTTCAGGTCTTGTATCCTGGGGGGGGGGAGCAAAGTTATTTTTTGTAAGAAAATTTTTTTATTTTATTTTTGTAATTACAATATAGGTATTATAATGAAATTATTTATTAGAACAACATATTATATGCAAACAAAGAACATATAATGGTAAAATTAAAATACAAAATTGACAAAATTAATATAAACAGGAAAAAAAATAAACAAATTATATACATATGTCCTAACTAAAGGGCGGGGTTATTGCCTATGGCAATCTCTTCCACCCAACCCTTCTGTAGATAGAGATGCCCATCCCCCAATAACACTATAGGTAACTACGTGATGCCATACTAAGCAACCAATTATAAAACTGGATTAAAGATAAACCAGACTCTTCCACCCAACCCTTGCTCACCTGCAGGACTAGGCCACTCTCTTCCACCCAACCCTTGCTCACCTGCAGGACTAGGCCACTCTCTTCCACCCAACCCTTGCTCACCTGCAGGACTAGGCTACTCTCTTCCACCCAACCCTTGCTCACCTGCAGGACTAGGCCACTCTCTTCCACCCAACCCTTGCTCACCTGCAGGACTAGGCCACTCTCTTCCACCCAACCCTTGCTCACCTGCAGGACTAGGCCACTCTCTTCCACCCAACCCTTGCTCACCTGCAGGACTAGGCCACTCTCTTCCACCCAACCCTTGCTCACCTGCAGGACTCTTCCACCCAACCCTTGCTCACCTGCAGGACTAGGCTACTCTCTTCCACCCAACCCTTGCTCACCTGCAGGACTCTTCCACCCAACCCTTGCTCACCTGCAGGACTAGGCTACTCTCTTCCACCCAACCCTTGCTCACCTGCAGGACTAGGCTACTCTCTTCCACCCAACCCTTGCTCACCTGCAGGACTAGGCTACTCTCTTCCACCCAACCCTTGCTCACCTGCAGGACTAGGCTACTCTCTTCCACCCAACCCTTGCTCACCTGCAGGACTCTTCCACCCAACCCTTGCTCACCTGCAGGACTAGGCTACTCTCTTCCACCCAACCCTTGCTCACCTGCAGGACTAGGCTACTCTCTTCCACCCAACCCTTGCTCACCTGCAGGACTAGGCTACTCTCTTCCACCCAACCCTTGCTCACCTGCAGGACTGCGCCACCCCGTTGTAGATGCTCTTGTACTTGCCCTCCCTCAGTTTGTCACTCAGCAGCACCTCGTAGCGGAGGTCAGACTCGCAGATGGGCAGCTCAGGGGCGTCGTACTCGGGCGGCCCCCACTGGATCAGGGCGCTGCGGGAACTCAACTCCGCACCTGGGGGGCGCACACAATTCAATTCAATATTATTTATTCTATTAAAGTGTATAATCAAAAAATAATTATGATCTTTTTTCTTCAATTCAATTTAAGTATTTAATGTATTAAAGTGAATAATCAAATAATAATTATGATCTTTTTCTTCTTCTTCTTCTTTTACTCGGTCTTATCCCGCTTGAGCAGAGTCGACGTTGTTAAACCTCATGGTTGAGGTGGGTTGGTTTCAGGAGTTACAATCGTAACGCCACGGAGGCTGGCCAAAAAAAATATGGTCAAAAAATTATAAATTATGATAAATGATCAAAATAGAGTAATAATTATAATAATGGTGATTTAAGTGGAAGGTAACCACCAGGCGAGGTTACAAAATATCGAAATGAGCATCAACATTACGAGAACTAATGCTAATGAATCATATCTCCAAATCATCATATTCCAATATCAATCTCGTAGTGCCGCCACTGGTCGTTGCACACTCTATAACTAACCCAATTGTCCTCATGAGGCTAGGGTAGTCCCTGACATCCAAAGTATAGAAGCGAAATATTTCGACCCCGCCGGGATTCGAACCCGGGTCACCTGCCGTGCAAGCCTAGCATGGTGAGTTCAATAAGCTATATCTCCTTCATCAATCTCTATGGAAGAGGAAGCAGAAAGAACCTCAGGACATGTAGCTATACATCGAACGAGGAGTGAGTTGTGTGAACACATCCTATTATTTAATTAGCTGGATTCCGCCCGGGGCCTAGAGAACTGTTAGCCCAATGCCTGATGTAGCAGCATTCCTCATAGGACACGCCCACTCTCCCATGACTCATGGGCCAATGCCTCATCCACGTGGCTCTCTGCACCTGTGACATTGAGCCTGGCTCTAGCCGCGACTTTGAATTTTGGCAACTTCGTTGATGAGAATTTTTAGTGTCCCTTTTTATACAGATTTAAATGCGATCAGTTTTTTGTGAGTTTTTTTTTTTGGTTCTTTGTTAGTGTTAAGTACATTCTATGCTACTTGTAAATAAGTACTTTTCTTGCCAACCCTTTCTCTATCTTTGTGAGTTCTTTTTGTACTTTTATATTGATACATATTATTATATTTCTCATTCTACCGGGATCACAGTTATTTGAGAGTACATTGCTCACAATTTTCACCTTAGTCTAGACGGGTGGTTACCTTCCACGGTACCTAATGCACTGACTTGACGTCACATAAAAGACACTTGAGGGGACTCGGAGGAGACTTGACACTGTACATTATTTCCTCCTTACTCTAGTGGTTATCGTTCACTGTCCAATGTACTTATTTCTTTCTTACTCTAGTCCAGTGGTTATCTTCCACTGCACCTACTTATTAACATAATGAACACTGACTTAAGGTCACACGACACTTGAGGGGACTCGGAGTATACTCACTTGAGGGGACTTGACATTGCCCAGAATTTCTTTCTTTCTTACTCTAGTCCAGGGGTTACCTTCTACTGTTCCTACATATTAACACTGACTTAAGGTCACATGACACTTGAGGGGACTCGGAGGACACTCACTTGAGGGGACTTGACATTGCCCAGAATTTCTTTCTTTCTTACTCTAGTCCAGGGGTTACCTTCTACTGTTCCTACATATTAACACTGACTTAAGGTCACATGACACTTGAGGGGACTCGGAGGAGACTCACTTGAGGGGACTTGACGTTGCCCAGGATCTCAGCCACCAGACTGCTGGCCTCGTCCTCCTCGTCCTGGAGGCTCTCCCCCCCCTCCCCCCCCTCCTCACTCAGCTCCGCCTTGGCGCGGCTCCCGTTCACGAGATCTGGAAACCAGGAAGACAAGATTTTAGATCTCTGTGGCCCAGTGGACTTCGAGTCCCGGCCGGAGCGGATAAATCTGTATAGAAATGCCCTCCCTATAGAAATGAGAAAGCGGTTCCGGGCACAATTACTTTTTTAAGAAGAAAAAAAAATAAATGATAATGTAATATAAGTATTCATACAGCCAGCGTCGATGGCATGTTGAATACACCGGTTCCCTTCAGAACACCGAAGTTAAGCGACATCCAGCGAGGTTAAGACTTGGATGGGTGACCATTCAAATTCTAATTCTCGTGACGCTGGCTTTTCCCGGCCCCACTCAGGCTGGGTGAGGTCAATGTGAGTAGCAGGTTTGTGAGTTTCCTGCGAATGGAGGGTAAAACCCCCGTCGTGATATGACCATGGCAGATGAAAGCGACGTTAAACCCCAATTAAAAAAAAAAAAAAAAAAAAAGTATTCATACATTTTTTCAACAGAGAACTTATATTTATTAAGTACATTCGAAATACATATGGCAAATCAACCTAAGGGTTGGGTGGAAGAGATTGCCAAAGACAATAACCCCGCTCTTAAGTTAGGACATATGTATATATTTTGTTTATTTTTTTCTTGTTTATATTAATATTGTCAATTTTGTCTCTTAATTTTTACCATTATTTGTTTGTATATTATGTTCTACTAATAAAGAGTTTACCACTGAGCTACCAATAAAAAGTAATGTAGATGGTAAAAAGAAGTTATTAAGGAACAACAAAAAGTACTTTGCGCTGGCTAAACACTTGAGGGCGGGCGAAACGCTTTTCCAAAACTTTGGCTTGCAGACTTTCGATATGAATGCACTGGAGACGTGGAGTTTGTGTGTGCTATTTTTGGACGTCTAAATTTAGGACAAAAGTTTGCTCCATATTGAGATGAGAGGGAGGGAGCGAGGGAGGGGGAGGGGGAGGGAGAGAGAGGGAGGGAAAAATCCCTCTGAGACTGTGGGAAAATGAGAACAGGAAGATTTTCCTTCCTTTTCTCTAAATATTAGAGGAAGGAAAGGAGAGAGGGAGGAATGGAAAGTGAAGGAGTGGAGGGAGATAGAGAGAGCGGGAGAGGGAGGGAGGAAGAGAGGGAGAAAGGAGGGAGATAGAGAGAGCGGGAGAGGGGGAGAGCGGAAGAGAGAGGGGGGAAGAGAGAGCGAGAGAAAAAGAAAGAGAGAGATATTGATTGATAGAAAATAATATAATTCATTTTAGTTTATTCATTTAAATTTTACTTAATCCCCCAGCTAGGGCCTAACTTTTTATACCTTAGTTTTAGGACAGTTAGAGAAGTAAACTTGGCTTTTATAGGAAAGTACTTGAGAAGAAAAATATGCTTTAATGTTATGTTTTAGTTATCTTATTTGTGTTTATCACAATTACTCAAAGTCGCTTTACTAAATATTTGCTTAACTTGGCACTTGAACCACCGACCTCCAGGTTACAAGTCCGCCGCCTTATTGATGAAGCTACTGAGGTCGGTACCCCAAATGATATACTGCTAGTACATGTATTATATCAGTGGTTCAGCACTCGCTTGCCATACGGAAGGTCCCGGGTTATATCCCCTGAGCCAACAAAAAAATCTTACTCTAAATTTGGTTACAGTTGTTTTTAAGGGATATACCTTCCGGTGCACTCATGTTGACCCAGCACTTAAATGGGAAGTACTGTGTCACTTCTCGCCCATCAGAGGGGAGGCATACTACGGGATGGGCAAGCTACAACACAGACCACAAGCGGCTACAGTAGCTCCTCTACCATGGCTACCAAAAAAGGCAGTGAAAAACTCATTTTTTCTAATAAAAAAAAATGTTGATTGTTGATACAGACAGATCACAGGCGGCATCTATTTTTTCTCACAATCATGACTTTATTTAACTCAACCTCGCCTGACTAAAAAAAACAATTCCTTGGGATTCGAAGTTTTCACAATCATGACTTTGAAGTCAACCTCGCCTGACTAAAAAAACAAATTCTTCGGGATTCGAACCCCCGACCTCCGGCGGGTCACTCACCTTTCCTCGGACTCAGGGGCGGCGTGGAGTGGCGGCTGTGGTTCAGGTGGTCTCCCTTGAGCTGTTTCTGCTTCTCCAGCTTCATCTTCAGCTTGTTGTACTGCTTCTGGGTCCGCTCATCCTTGTGGTACGTCCCGCCGGGGGGCGGGGAATGGCCTGCGACAATAATAATAATAATACATATTTATTGGAAGGTAACGACCAGGCGAGGTTAATGCTTCAAGTATTTTCTACCATCTAACCCTCAAAGGTCTTATTATGATGTGACCACAGACTCAAATGAATGAGTAAAAATTCATGCACTGGGTGGGATTCGAACCAACAGATCCCTATATATAATAATTCAATACAAAGACCTTCCGATTGAGAATGAGATGAGGATTAAAAATAACAGTAAAATATTAGTCACGATCGGGACAACAATCAACAACTTTGAGGAAAACCTGAAGACAATTCTAGTAAGCCCAAGAAGTATTATTATGTGGTCCAAATCCCAAATACCAAATCCCAAAAGGGAAGATAATTTATCATGTCGCGGGTTCGAAACCTATCGTTTCGAACCCGCGACATCTGAATTACCAGATAGACGCCTTGACCACTGGAGCTACCGGAAAATAAGATTGGTCAGTGCTCGATTATTTTTTAAATACAATTCACAATACACGTAGGTAATACAGATTGGAGAATGGACAATTAGACATACCCATCCCCCAATAACATTACAACTACGTGTTCACACACTCGAATAGATGAAAAAACCAAGCATTTGGTGGGATCCAATCTACATTTGGTGGGATCCAATGTATATACATTTGGCAGGATCCAATCTACATTTGACGGGATCCAATCTACATTTGGTGGGATCCAATCTCTGTACATTTGGTGGGATCCAATCTCTGTACATTTGGTGGGATCCAATCTACATCTGGTGGGATCCAATCTACATCTGGTGGGATCCAATCTACATCTGGTGGGATCCAATCTACGGATCCATGTAAACAATCTAGATTGTTTACAAATCAAGTCCGGAGCAGTAACCACATCCACTACCAATTGCTTGGTAGTCGACCTCTTCCACCCAACACTTGTTAACTCTTAAGTACCTAAACTTGTTCTCAACTTACCTTGTTGGGAGGGGGTAAGTGACTGGTGAGGACCCCTGGAACCTAAACTTACCTTGTTGGGAGGGGGGTAAGTGACTGGTGAGGACCCCCGTAACCTAAACTCACCTTGTTGGGAGGGGGGTAAGTGACTGGTGAGGACCCCCGGAACCTAAACTCACCTTGTTGGGAGGGGGGTAAGTGACTGGTGAGGACCCCCGGAACCTAAACTCACCTTGTTGGGAGGGGGGTAAGTGACTGGTGAGGACCCCCGGAACCTAAACTCACCTTGTTGGGAGGGGGGTAAGTGACTGGTGAGGACCCCCGGAACCTAAACTCACCTTGTTGGGAGGGGGGTAAGTGACTGGTGAGGACCCCCGGTTGCAGGGGCGTCCCATGAGGGAAGGGCGGGAACCCGGGGGGGAGGCCTTGGGGAAAAAATGGTTGGGGGGGATTGGATCCACCGGGACCGGCTCCCTGAAATCAGAAGAGGGAGGAATGGGTTAACAATAGGTTTTTTTTAATAATTGTCTAATCTTCATTTTTGTTCAGAACATGAACAAAGCAATTACTGTCAATGGTACAAAAAAATAATAGTTCAAACATAGAAATTCACTCCGCCTGAGTGGGGCCGGGAATAGCTAGCATCACGAAGCGAGGGTTCGAATTTTAATGGTCGCCCATTCAAGTCCTAGCCCCGCTGGACGTTCCTTAACTTCAGTGACTAAATGAGAACTAGTGTATTGAAAGTACTAAACAGTTTTATATTCATGTACATCTAGTACAACTTCTCACTTTTCTGTTTACACTGTTTAAAATAGAGAGGTTAGTTGATGGCATGGATAATCAGAACTGTTACTTGCTGATGAGAACAAATAAGCTCGAAACAGCTGTCCAGGTATATTCTGATATTCATGTACATTGTACAATTGTACATCTAGTACAACTTCTCACTTTTCTGTTTAAACTGATATACCCTTTCAATAAGGTCATTATAAACAAGCAGTTACAAGTACTCGAACTCAAATAAACTGAATCACAAGTCACAAGTTCATAAAACAACGCAAAAAATTAGATAGCTTTATTGTAATTACGTTCTGGCCACAGAAACAATGGAATGAACAAACAAATATGAGGCAACACATAATGAGAGGTAAAGTATTATTTATTATTATCTTATTATTGTTATTATTATGAAGTATAATTTATTTGTAATAATGTGATACATTTTTTCAATGGGAATATGTAATCAGTAATCACTATTATTCAAAGACTGCCTTAATTTAATTCATTCAGAATATTTTTGCCGACATGCATGGTGGCTTTTAAGGTCAATGAGTAGATGAGTGCTCAACATATCCACACAGGTGTATAACCACTTACATAAACATAACCACATAAATAAACACACAGCTCATGATAAAATAACAATTCACCTTAAAATGGGGTTGAAAAGTTTTTCTGGTTTATTGGGAAAATAAAAACGAATATTTTTTAAATAGACAATTTATAAAATTACTTACGATAAATTTCTAATATTAGAAATCGAAAGTATTGTGTTCGTTTTTGTAAAAAAAAGCTGAAAGAACAGATACTACACTTTGATCTTTGCCAAAAAGCCGAGAAGCGAGAAAAAAACCGACCTCAGTAGCTTGGTCGATAAGGCGGCAGACTTGTAACCTGGAGGTCGGTGGTTCAAGTCCCGGTTTCAGCGTCGATTTAGTAAAGCGAGTTAAGTAGTTGTGGTGATATCACGAAAGTGATTAACACAAAAATGATAACTTAACTTTTGTAAAAATAATAACTTTTTTTTGCTCCGGTTTCAATGTTTCTTTGAAACATAGATTATTTCTCCATTTTTAAAAATACACTGTAGAATTTACATTCCAGAATTTTCAGATAGATTCAATTCCTAGAATACCTTATCCCAACACTTATTCCATGAGTCGATATTTCTACGAAAACCAGGAAGAGCGGATTCCTGTGATAAGATAACAGATACACAGGGCCCGAATAGTGTTCAAGTGTTCGGAGGAAACAGAATTTTCTGTGTACAAAGTCTGCTCTAACCGGGAATCGAACTCAGGATCTCTGGACTACGGGCAGTAGTCACAACCGTTACGCCACGGAGGCTGGATGGGTTATCAAACCTCTCGGCCGAGGTGTGAAGAACGACCTATACAAAGAAAGAGACAGCCCGGCAGAGTGTAAGGTAATGGGAAACCAAGTTTTTTTTTGGTTTTAACATCGCTTTAAACTGCAGGGAATTGACAAACCTACAACCCACATTAACCTCATCCAGCCTATGTTGGGCCAGAAAGACAGCATCACGAAGTCTTCACCCGGCTGGACGTTACTGAACTTCGCTGATCTTACGAGAACCGGTGCATTCAACGCGCCATCGACCGACGCTGGCTTCCTTGCCATGTATTTCATGTGCTTTCAGCCAGTGAATTTTTTTACATGAATTTCAGAAAGTTATGAATTCCACGCTTACCATAATAAGAGTCATTTATATTTATACCACCACTAGAAATAGACCTTAGAGCAGTTGTTTTAGGGCATTTATAATGTGGTCAAATTTAGACAAACTTACCCCAACCTTGCTGGAACTCTTCTTCTGTCCTGCCTTCATGCACGTACCGTCCACAACCGCTGGCCTAGTTTCTTCCTAATACTGTTGTGGTAAGCGGACACTGAGGTTAACGAAACTGTGGGAATATACTGTTGTGGCAACAATTGACAGTAAACTAAGGGAATGTGCACGAATACTGTTTGTGGTAAGCGGACACTGAACTTAAAGAAACTGTGAGAATACTGTTGTTGTAACAGTAGACAGTAAACTAAGAGAAATTGGGCGAATACTGTTGTGGAAGCGGACACTGAACTTAAATAAACTGTGAGAATACTATTGTGTCAACAGTAGACAGTAAACGAAGAGAAATTGAGCGAATACTGTTGCGGTAAGCGGAAACTGAACTGTGGGAATAATGTTGTGGCAACAGTAGACATTAAACGAAGAAAAAATGGGCGAATAATGTTGTGGGAAGTGGGCACTGAACTTAAATAAACTGTGGGAATACTGTTGTGGCAACAGTAGACACGTCGTCTAGCAGAAGCTGGACTAGCACTGTACTGATGGCAGGAGCTGGGCTAACACTGTACTGATGGCAACATGGGAAGCCTCGGCAGCAGAAGCTAGCACGATGACGTGGAAACATATGGCACCTTATCAGTACAGAACATGCGACTAGCAATTCATTATAGGTTCAGCGTGTCGGGAGAGGAGCACGAGGTATTGGTGCACCTGATTGGGGGGGCTACGACTAATTGACTAACGAATATCTGCCTCAGTCAATATATCTGTATATGTAGTATGTAATAATGAAATACTCACTTCCAAAATTTAGTACTAATTGACTAACAAAATATCTACTAGGCTAGGTAAACAAAAAAGTGCATTGGAAATTGGTAGTCAAATGTTATATTATATAAAATATAATGTGTTTCTTCGTGTTATTATATCACAATTTTTAGTGGGTAGCGCAGAATTTAAAGGTCACCGTGCGTGCAATGCCTAGCGCGCTAACTCACTCGGCCACAGTTTTTGTAGTCAATTGGTAGTCAAATGGTTAACGCGATATTCTGGTAATCCAGTTAGCGTACATTTCCATCGAATCAATGAATTTCATCGGACTTTACACCGACCTCAGTAGCTCACTCGATAAGGCCCGCCGCCTGGTAACCTGGAGGTTGGTGATTCGAGTCCCAACCAAGTTAGGCGAGTTTGAGTATTTGTGACGTCACGATTATGATTAACAACAAATATGATAAACTAATTTTATTTTCTTATTTTTATAAAAATTATCATAAGAAGTAAAAAATGTGGCAAAACCAATCACCCTCAACCATTAGGTTGAACAACGTTGACCCTGCTTGAGCGGGATAAGACAGAGTAAAAGAAGAAGAAGAAGACATTACTAAACCCCGTACGGCTAGACCACCCTGTAGACCGGTGCGGTGGTTAACATAGTCATCAGGCAGGAATTTGTGGAGGACAATTAATGGGTTGACAGATTATGTATGCTGATAAAATGTATACGGACAGCGTAACACTGCGGGGAAGAATGTATACATTGTTTGTTAAAGCTATGATGCATGAGAATAGAACATTCCTGACTGTATGAATGATCAAGTAACATTCGTATGAATTATGTTTGAATGGTACAAGATGTGTCAAGGATGTCACAAGACATATATGAATCATTATGAATGTATGAATGATATGCATCTTGTATGAATGGTAAGGTATGAATGATATGCATCTTGTATGAATGGTAAGGTATGTATGAATGATACAAGGTGTGTATGAATGATATGCATCTTGTATGAATGGTACAAGGTATATGTATGAATGCTACAAGCAAAACGGGAGAGATAGGGATTCTAATTTTCTGCAATTTGTACTTAGGCAAACTTTTCACTCAGTTGTTGAATAGACAATCGTCCTGACTATTACCCTAGGGATTCACATGACAGGACTATACTTCTAGTCATATATAGTATTAATTAAAAAGCAATTAGGCCATGATTACTTCAGGCCAGAGTCATATCTCCCACTTCTCCTAGCGTTGATCGTCCATTCTTTTATTTTCTTTTTTTTATATAAATCATTTGTTTTATTTTTCATTTCTTTTCAGTACACAGAGAACCCATCCTTTGCATACAGAGGACTCATCCTTTGTATACAGAGGACCCTTTCACCTCCCTAAAGTATTATCTGTTTCCGTATCCTCCGTAGTTCAGTGGTTAAGAGCATTGGTTGCTGACCCGGAGGTTGCGGGTTCGAGTCTCGGCCGGAGCGGAAAATTCCGACCGAGTTTTTCCGTTTCCGGAATGGCATAAGTGTAAAGGTAAAGTGTCCTGAAGTAATGCGAAAGAGGAGGGCACAATACCTTTTAAGATAAAAATTAAAAAAAAGATGTAGTTAACGAAAAATAAATTTCAAATTCGTAATCAGCACCTCAAAAATGTCTTTTTTGATACGTCACAACCCCCATCTAGGATAGATAGTAAAAATGTTAGTCTAAGCGGAACCCCCTCAAAATACCGGTCAATTGCTGGCGGGTTCCAAAAAGTTCAAGATATCAAAAAAATGATAAGTACCGCCCACCGGGACCGGCACACACCACGGAAGGGTACTGGTCACGAGTAGACACTTGGCGTCACGCCAAATAAGGCGGCGGATCATTGAACCCACGACCTCCGGCTTACCGGTCTACTCTGCTCTACTAGCTCACCACTGGCCATACTGATAGAGATGTGACAGTCTGATGCGGCACGTGCCTAGGCAGTGAGCCTGCCAATGTGGGTAGAAACTGTAGCTGTTTCTTCTTAATTTGGGGTTATCTTTTCCTTTTAGGCACTTCAACTCTGCTGGAGCAGGTCGTTCGCGCTTGATTTGGGTTTAACGTTGCTTGATTTGGATTTAACATCGCTTAATTTGGGTTTAACATCGCTTAATTTGGGTTTAACATCGCTTCATTTGGGTTTAACATCGCTTAATTTGGGTTTAACGTTGCTTGATATGGGTTGAACGTCGCTTAATTTGGGTTTAACATGGCTTAGTTTGGGTTTAACATCGCTTAATTTAGGTTTAAAATTCGGCCTGAGGAGGCAAAGCTAAGGAAGGAGAATCACTTCTGTTTTACTTGCAATGGTACAGTTCAATAAGTATTATCCATTCAGGATATTCATTATGCCTCTGAATGCAGTAATATTTAATCGGTATTGCATTGCTATTTCCTACACTGGTAACCTAGTTAATACCATTTCAAGTTTAAATTAATAAACCGTAACACATAGACTTCCGATCATTGCATTAGCAATTGCAACATTGGAATGGCAATTGGCAATAGTGTTTACAGCAATGATCACGGTGGACCAAACAGCGTCTGGCAGGTTCGAGTCCTGTTTATTACAAAATTATCATCATATATTATGTTACATATAACATAAATTATATATTTTTGTGTTGGCGTGGTCACCACTTCTCAATTTCCTATTTTATACAATTTATTGTACTGTAAAAAAGTTATCATATTAATTTGATATCATGTTATCATATCAATCACAATTACTCAAACTAGCTTTACTACAAAAAAGTTATCATATCAATCACAATTACTCAAACTAGCTTTACGAGGTTTGGCTATTAAGTTCGTAGATTCTTCCCATAAAACGATGTGTGTTTAACTTACCCAACTTTAGTAGTTATACCCTTCAATGTACTCCCCTCCTCTATCCCTATAACGTTCTAAGCAAATTTTCCATTGACCGAAACAGTGGTGGAGGTCATTTTGTGTGAGGCCTTTCATGACTTCTGCCGGTTTTTTCTTAACGGCATCTACGCTGTCAAATCTGGTACCTTTCAGTGCAGATTTGATTTCTGGGAATAAGAAAAAGTCGCACGGGGCCAGGTCGGGTGAGTAAGGAGGAAGTTCCAACACTGCGATGTTGTACTTGGCCAGGAACGTCTTCACGAAGAAGGCACTGTGGGCTGGCGCATGGCACCATTTTTGCGAAAACTTTTGTCATGTTGAAATTTTCGTGCAAAATTTGTCTCACACATTCTTTATCAATTTTAAGTGTTATCAGCCATTAGTATAAGAGGTAACCTACGGTCAGAACGAATCATAACACAATTTTTTTCAATGTTTTCGTCAATTTTTGAGGTTTGGGGGCGACCAGGACGTGGATCGTCCTCAACATCTTCCTGACCATCTTGAAACCGTTTAAACCACTTATAAAGCATTGATCTTTTCAAACATGACTCCTGGTACACTGTCTTTAACAAAGAAAAAGTTTCACAAGCAAGTTTTACGTAAAATTCAATAATCACTCGTTGCTCAACGTTTGTATCAATCATAATTCCGGCAAAATTAAAAAAGGTGTCTTGCGCGTCGGGCTATCACAACAGAACTAATTACAGTACAGGCATGTGTCAGCTATGAATCAAAACACAAGACTTGAAGCTGTCTAAATATATTTATCATATCTTCCTAGCATGGACAGCTTTTGCGTAGCGGCTCGCGTCTACGAACTTAATAGCCAAACCTCGTATTACTGATATTAGCGTAATGGGACTCCCTGTCTCGAGCCGACAGTCTAAATAAAGCACTACTATCATCATCATCATCATCATAGGGTGGCGTCATCGTGAACGATGGTAGCCAGACAGTGGAGGAATGACTCAGCACTTCTACCACTGTCTTTACAAGGAGGCTAAAAATTGACAAGGGCCCCCAGATCCACTACTATACTATACTAAATTTTTGCTTAACTTTTTTGTTTAACAGATGCTGCCGGTCTATATTTCTATAATTATGCACTGGATCAAATAGAGAGGTCAGTTGAAAGTTTTTTTTAAATATATATAATACTTTTATTGTATATTTTAAGTCTCTAATACAGACATCACATTTTAATAAATTTAAAATGAGACTATTTTAAATAGTAATAATATAAGGAAGTATTTTGTACCCCATTCAGATTAAATCTAGTGATGGCGCTATACAAGAAGAAGAAGAAAAAAAAAATCTTTTTCCTTCCTTTTTTACTGATAGTACGGTGCTACTCTACTTTCCTGCTATGCAGCACCCCAATTACATGAGCCTCCCCTGTCTCATATTAAACCCGTGATTGCATGGTTATCTATGCAGTACGTATGACCAGTTGACCAGACCTGAGACCACTAATCACCCGTCTCCACGCGTGATGGCCTGATGAATACGTCCAATAACTGTCTCCCCGATCAAGCGTGATGAGTGATGAGCCACTCACCGGTGGATTGGCAGCGGTCACGACGAGAATGCAACGGGGCTATCCATCTGTGAAGTAGGAACCTATGCTTATCCTATCCATCTGTGAAGTAGGAACCTATGCTTATCCTATCCATCTGTGAAGTAGGAACCTATGCTTATCCTATCCATCTGTGAAGTAGGAACCTATGCTTATCCTATCCATCTGTGAAGTAGGAACCTATGCTTATCCTATCCATCTGTGAAGTAGGAACCTATGCTTATCCTATCCATCTGTGAAGTCGGCACCTATGCTTATCCTATCCATCTGTGAAGTAGGAACCTATGCTTATCCTATCCATCTGTGAAGTAGGAACCTATGCTTATCCTATCCATCTGTGAAGTCGGCACCTATGCTTATCCTATCCATCTGTGAAGTAGGAACCTATGCTTATCCTATCCATCTGTGAAGTAGGAACCTATGCTTATCCTATCCATCTGTGAAGTAGGAACCTATGCTTATCCTATCCATCTGTGAAGTAGGAACCTATGCTTATCCTATCCATCTGTGAAGTAGGCACCTATGCTTATCCTATCCATCTGTGAAGTAGGAACCTATGCTTATCCTATCCATCTGTGAAGTAGGAACCTATGCTTATTCTATCCATCTGTGAAGTAGGCACCTATGCTTATCCTATCCATCTGTGAAGTAGGAACCTATGCTTATCCTATCCATCTGTGAAGTAGGAACCTATGCTTATCCTATCCATCTGTGAAGTCGGCACCTATGCTTATCCTATCCATCTGTGAAGTCGGCACCTATGCTTATCCTATCCATCTGTGAAGTCGGCACCTATGCTTATCCTATCCATCTGTGAAGTAGGAACCTATGCTTATCCTATCCATCTGTGAAGTCGGCACCTATGCTTATCCTATCCATCTGTGAAGTAGGAACCTATGCTTATCCTATCCATCTGTGAAGTCGGCACCTATGCTTATCCTATCCATCTGTGAAGTAGGAACCTATGCTTATCCTATCCATCTGTGAAGTAGGAACCTATGCTTATCCTATCCATCTGTGAAGTCGGCACCTATGCTTATCCGGACTAGTGCGCGAACACAACGGAGGTCTATACCCTGGACCCTGGTACCACGTAAACGGTATAGATATAGGCCCAGAGTCCCTGTTGTGCACTTTGTCGACGCGGGGTTCGAACCCGGGACCTTCCGCATGGCAAGCGAGTGCTTAACCACTGAGCTATTCGTGCGCTCAACTCACTGAGTTGTTCAACGGTAAGTTCTGGTGAGTCTCGGGATATCAAGAAACAAACTAACTCGTGAGAAACAGAATCCAGTGAACAAATCCATCAGTCCACACCCGGTGTTCCTGGTGAGTTGTTCAACGGTAGGTTCTGGTGAGTCTCGGGATATCAAGAAACAAAGCAACTCGTGAGAAACGTACACATCCGCGCTCTGCAATGTTTGCAGTCGTAAAAATTGGAGTAAAAGTAAACAAATAAAACGCTGGATTCGCAACGTTAATTAGACTAATTACAAAATAAGTGACCAACTAATTAATGAGAAAATATGACCATGCAGATGAATGTGACGTTAATCTCAGATTAAAAAAAATTGAAATCAGAGAAAAATATATTTTTTTTTACAAAAACGAAGACAATTCTTTCGATTCCGAATATTAGAAAATTCTTGGAAGTAATAATGAGAAAGATAATAAAATTAATAAGGTATCTTTAAAAATATAAGATAGAGTGATTAAAGATTCAGATACATTGGAGATGAAATCAATTTACACAAGGAAAGCAGCGCTGATGAATTGTCTGTTTTGGTAGATCACAATTTTAAAAAATCTGTTGGACACATCACACGACTTTCCTTATCGTATTAGAAATGGGAACGGGACCAAAAACCACTAGTAATTCAAAAGTAACAGTTAGCTGAAAATCAATGTCAAACTTGTAATCAGCACCTCAAAATCATTGTATATGATATGTCTAGACCCCCATCTAGGGTGAGTAATAAAAAAGTTAGACCAAGTGGGTCCCCCCAAAATACCGGTAAATTGGAGCCGGGTTCCAAAAAGTTCAAGATATAAAAAAAATTATCAGAGTAAACCCCAATTATTTTTTCATTCTAAGAAAATCTTGTTCTCTAACTTTTTTTTGTGTATCTTTAACCAATTCAAAGAAGCGGCCCTTGCGGCTGATTTTTGCGACCCTGCAAAAATTTCAACCAAAAGTTTCATGGTTCATGTGATACATAAAATAAAATTTCATACCAAATTTCAAGCCTCTAGCTCTCATCGTTATCGAGATATCTTGTTCACAGACACACACACGGACGCACGGACCAATGGCTGAAAACAACTTTTTTGGTATCCTGAGGCTACTGAGGCTATGATTGGTCCATAAATGTGAAAAACTGGATAGGTCAAACTTTCGACGAATAAAATACTTTCCTTATTATAGGACAAGGAAAGTAAAAAAAGCCTTCCCCATACTCAAGTCTCAAGAGTCCATTCAATCCAGCACCACGCGTACTGCACTTCTCTGAAAGAAAAATGATTTCAAGCACACAAAAAAATGCATACATTAATCAGAACAACAGACACACACACATGCAAAATTTGGAGCACATAAAGCAACCAGCCAAGGTGGGAGTTGCGGACCCGATGCCCGATTTACAAACATAAATTTTGCAATTTTACGTTCGCGAGGAAAAAAAATCGCAAGAAGCGCCATCACTTGCGGCGCGCCGTGCTATTGAAAAATGGAAATGAAATTAATCATGTAATGGGAAGAAAAATGCAATTTTTTTCTCTCTCATTTTTCTCTCTGGTAATTTGCACACGTAATATTATTATTATTTATTGTTTTTCTATTCTTCTTCTGCATATTTTACTCTGTCTTATCCCGCTCAAGCAGGGTCGACGTTGTTCAACCTTATGGTTGAGGTTGATTGGTTTTGGCACATTTTTTACGGCTGGATGCCCTTCCTAACGCCAACGATTCTATTTGATTTCACGTCCTGGATTAGGACTAGGGTTTTACCCTCCATTCGCTGGGCATCGTACCAGCTACCCACATTAAGCTCACCCAGCCTGGGTAGGGCCGGAAATGCCAGCCTCACGTGTTTGGATGGAACAGAATTTTCTTCGAAAAGTCTGCCCCAGCCGGGAGTTTTCTATTATTAATTATTATTATTAGTAGGCGCCAAATGCGGCGTCGTGCAGTGGGCGGCACGCCAAGACAAATAAATAGCTCCTTGTTATTGAGTCACATCTGGCACATGAGGCGCGGCGCTGTAGACGTGGCACAATTTTTGTTCAAAAATCTGACTCATTACTCATTATTCAGTCTGAGGCGCTTGCGCAGGACTCAGCATGGCAGTGAGGAGACCCGGGCTCGTATCCCGAGGGTGTCGTGGATTTTTTCTTAAATGGTTTCTATCATCATAGGGTGGCGTCATCGTGAACGATGGTAGCCAGACAGTGGAGGAATGACTCAGCACTTCTACCATTGTCTTTACATGCAAGGAGGCTAATAATTGACGAGGGCCCCCGGAACCAAGCCAATGCTGCTGTACTATTACCACAGAACCCTGTTAATAGTCCCCCAGCCAGACTACTGGTCTACTCCCTGTTTATAGTCCCCCAACCAGACTGCTGGTCTACTCCCTGTTTATAGTCCCCCAGCCAGGGAATGTAAAAATGAACGGGGTAAGCACAAAAGAATATCCAAGATAATTGGTATTGTCACCATGGCCAAGTGGGTAGCGCACTAGGCTTGCACGCACAGAGTCCTGGGTTTGATCCCCAGCAGGTCAGGACACGCACACACACAAAAATCGATTCAAAGTTAAAGAAGTAGTAAATACTCCCATAAGAATCGGCATCTCGTACTTTTATAGGAGGACGAGTCATCAAACCTAACTGCCCTATTAGGAATTCCTGTACTGTGGCGTCGAGTTACTGCCCGAAACGATGTACGGCAATGCCTCATTGTGTAGAGTAGGGTTAGGAAAAAAAAATATAGGGCCATACCTCGGGCCGTAACTCTAGTTCAGGCGTCCCTTTATCTTACAGTTGAGAGCGGGATTTCACACAGATTGGACAAAATCCAAGCGTTGAGTGGAATTCGAACTCAGGACTCCCGCACCAGCTGGACTACCAGTCTCGCGCGCTAGACCACTCGACCACCATTGCTACACCTCTGAGTGGATAGCTGAGGAATTCCATCCAAGTTCCTCGCCTGACATGAATGTTATGGACTGCCTGCTCGGTCCTAGCCCACCCGACATAGAGATGTGTTCAATTGTTCCAATGTTCCATACTAAGTAATAGCTATTTTATTGGTGTAAATAAAGTGTCTGTCATGTATGGTCTCTTGGGGACCTTGGAATTTACAAGGGACAATCATGTATGAACAGTGTATGTATAAGTATAATTATGTATTCACTGTCGTCAACGAGGGTGAAAAAAGGTAAATAGGAGGGAATTCGGTGCTTAACGTCAACAAGAGCTGAAATGTTCATACCTCAGGTTAAATTGTAGTTTTCTGACTTGAGGTAGCTATAACTCTAGTTGTAAAATTTGGTAATAGCTCCTCTGTTCTTATACAAAAAGAAAAGAAAAAAAATTGATTTACAAAATGGTAAAAAAATATATAATTAAAAATAAAAAATAAATCATACATTTTGTCCGAATATCCAAATAAAGGTTTACTAATATCAAGTTTAATAATCTTCATTTAACTCTATCAGACAATGTATGATAAAGTTGATCTATTTGGGAAATGGAACCTATGCAATGGATCTGGGATTCTAGTTGTTCATAAGAAAGATCCTTCTACGGTTTTAATAGTACATTTATTTCAACAAAACTATTCTGTTAGAAAACTCTGTCCAAACCAGGATCGAACCCAGGATCTCTCAGTCAAGTTGGTTACAACCGTTACACCACGGCGGCTGATGGCTAGTCTGGCTACTAATATAAATAATACAATAATCACACAATATTAAAATCAGATCTCCTTTGACCTATAAGCTAGAGAACCTTTCCTCCGGGCTCATGAACTAACGGGATCAAGTTTCTGGTCCACAAGGATTTCTGTTAATGGATTTTTCATGTTCTCAATAAACATGCCACCTTATTATTATTATTTTAAAAATAATATCTAATTTCTTGGGTCAAACGGACCTCAGTAGCTGGATCGATGGAGCGGCAGACTTGTGACCTGAAGGTCGGTGGTTCAAGTCCCAAGTTAAGCATAAATTTAGTATAGCGAGTTTGAGTAGTTGAACAAAAAAACTTTCAGGGGTCCTGAAGAAAAATCCCGGGTTTGAATACCGACAGTTCGAATTTTTTTCAGCTCTAATCGTACCTCGTGAGGAAAAATGAGTAGTTATTACTTGTATGTGTGACGTTCGGTGGTGGCAGTTGCCGCGCCCCAAGGCATCAGTCAGCGATGGCTCTGCATCTTTCTTTATATTTCATTGTATCGCGCCTACCGTCCTGCACAGAATATTCCTGCAGACTCGAGCCAGTCCACCGTCCTGGCGAAGAAGAAAGGACAGAGAGCGAAGAAGTCGAACACATTTCTGAGAACTCCCCAGCTCGGCTATACACACACTCAAGGACATACCCCAGCGTACTTTCACAACATACCAATCCAAATACCAAACCCAACCAATCCGACGCAATGGAGAGAGAGGTAAACGCACGACCAGAGAGTCTGGTGAACTACTTTCAGCCCAACAACAGCAAAAACAACAAGAACAACAACAACAACAACAGCAACTCGGCCGAGACTGCCACAAGAACCACAACAAATCAGACTGCTGCGAAATAGAGGCCAACGCAACCAGCAGCAGACTAGCGCGCAATAACTGATGGTCGCCGATTCGGAGAGGACAGTGATCGCTGAATTCTAGGTCGCGAGTTCGATGTCCGCGGATGGGAAATATTTTCGCATTCGTTTCGCTACAGATATAGGTTTTTGGCTACACTCAAGTACTTTAGTTATGAGGCTATGCCGTAAGAGAACTTGTCATATCTTGTGAGTTGTATCGTTTGGTCCCTGTTTTCAGTCCCTCACAGTGAAGCAATTATTCGGTATTCCATTACTGTTCTTGTATTTATTAGAAACTCCACTCTACTCCCATGGTTATTGGTCATTCATTGTCAAATTTGTAGAATCCCAGTTGATCAGCGTCGATTCTCGTAGGATCACAGAAGTTAAGCAACGTCCAGCGAGGTGAAGACTACGTGATGCTGGCATTCCGGGTGAGGTAAATGTGGGTAGCAGGTTTCCTGCGAATGGAGGGTTACAGCACCGTTGTGATATATGACCATGCAGTTGAATGCGACGTTCAACCCAACAAAAAAAGAATCCCAGTTGGTATTTAGCCTGAGCAACTCTTCGTCTCCATTGGAATCTGAGTACCGGGAGTCTGTCCCGGTAGCTCAGTGGTAAAGGCGGCACTCTGTGAATCCAGAAGTTCCAGAGGTCGTGGGTTCGAAACCAGCCGGGACATGACAAGTTATCCTCCCATTTGGGATTTTTACCACATAATAATATGTCTTGGGCTTACTGCTGGAATAATGGGACTTTGATAGTCCTTATCGGGCAGTATAAATAAGGCGATATTATTATTATTATTATTATTTATTTCATGTTTTGCACATCTTTCTTAATTTGTTTTAGTACATTCTTGTTTTTTCTTGTATTCTTTATTATGTTTAATACTAGCCGTTTGCCCGTGCTTTGCAACGGGACTAAATTTCAAATTTACTAAGGCATGGCCGTACTGCTGGACAGCAATGCCTTTTTTAACTTTTTATAATTTTTCTGGACAAAGCGATAATGGTTTTGGGGGGGTCAATTCTGAGACATTTTTCGCTATCTCTTACCGTTTTGGCTAAACAACTCCGGACAAACAAACAAACAAACATAGGTAGGTAGGTAGGTAGGTAGGTAGGTAGTCCTTTTTTCTGTTTTATATATAGAGATACATATTATTGTTCCTATTAAACTCTACCTTTTTCTCCTTGTATCTGCTCATAAAATCATCATTACTAAAAACTTTATCATATTCAACATAATTTTTTGATATCACAATTACTCAAACTCGATTTACTAAATATTTTCGGTACTTGGGACTCGAACCACCGACCTCCAGGTTACAAGTCCACCGATCGATCAAGCGACTGAGCATTGTCATCGTTATCAACTATAAACATTGTTGTCATAGCAACGCTATCACAATAATGATTATCTTTGTCTGTTTTATTTCTTAATTGCAGTCCGGGTAATTTGCACTATAGTTGCACTGGGAGTCATTGCAGTGGTTGCACTCGGGTACCTAACGAACCGATTAAGATAGAAGAATGCAGGATTTGTTTACCAGCACTAATGACAGTGTTGGGTTAGGTGGAAGAGATCGCCACAGGCAATAACCCCGCTCTTTAGTTAGGACATTATGTGTATGTATTTATCTATTTTTTTCCATTTTATTGTTTACATTGTTTCCATTTTTTCATTATATTAATATTAATTATTGTATTATACACATATGTCTTTGTATATCTAATAAAGCCTTTAATAATAATATTAGTGGTTTATTTGTACAGTTGAACACTGTTGTCTCAACAGCTGGTTGTACAGTGGTGTTTGTACATTGCACTTCTATCATTCTTCTTCTAATAATAATATAATATCATCTTATTTACACTATTAGGACTCGATTAGGACGAATGAGTCCCATTATTCCAGCAGGTAGTCCAAGAAGACGTGTTATTATAAGTGGTCAAAAATCCCAAGTGGGAGGATAACTTGTCATGTCTCGGCTAATTTTCGAACCCGCGACCTCTGGAGGAGTGATGGTCTCCAGCCAACATTTCTAGACTCGTCCTGTACCACGCATTTTATGTACGATCAACCATCGTGAGGGCTTGTACTTTTTCGTGTTTTTTCTAATGATACCATCGTGTTCGATGGTCGCCAAACTTGATATTTCCATTGAGTTTATACAAGGAGGCTAATGATTTATAGACACTTATTTATAATACCCCCTTAGGACTAGTCACTTAGCAGTTGTTTGACAAATTTGGACAAACTAAATTTAAAAAACTAGAGATTCAACATGCTTTGCTACACGTAAAGGCAAAATTGTAGGTATTATTATTATGAAACTCTTTATTAGAAGAACATATACAAACAAATAATGGTAAAAATTAAAATACAAAATTGACAAAATTAATATACAGGAAAGAAATAAACAAAATATATACAAATGTCCTAACTAAAGGGCGGGGTTATTGCCTATGGCAATCTCTTCCACCCAACCCTTATTATTTTATTCTTTGCAACTAACAAGGGATCAGAGACCCCGTCACTTGAATCACGTGACATGCACCAGTAAACATTACAGACAAAACAGAATCTAAATTTCAGTCTCTTGTTGTGACTTCGCTCCTTGTTTTTTAACACAGAATCTAACTTCTCACTTTTTTCCTGCTGTCTCCACTTCTCAACTTTCAGATCACGTTTTTCACATCCCTTCTTTTTATATGTGTATCTATTTTTTTCTACTTATTCTCTCTCTCTCTCTTCTTCTAACAATACTTTGGCCTTTGTTAGATATTTTTAGACAATGTCTATTACATACATATGTATACGGCCAGTGTGTCTACCTAAGGAGAGAAAAGCCAATGACCGTATTAACAGGAATCTGTCCTACCAAGAAACCAGCCCAAAAAAAATCCCATTCCATATACGAAATAAAACTTTTCTACACTAGTCAAAGTTCACACAAGTGATTCCCACCCACTTACATAATATATGTACGAGTACGGATAACTATATGAGGTGCTAATTATCTGCGGAACTGCAGCACCCCCAGACGAAAAAGAGAAGATTCTCTATAGCAGCACCCCTAAAACGTTTTCCCACCTTCCGCGCCTGAACTACATTTAACTTTATTTCACAATGCCTTTGCCTTTTCCCCAAACCACATACATACGTAGTACGTACACATAAAATTAGGATTACACAATGCACTGTGCCAGTTGCTAACTGCAGTAGGAACTAAAGTGAATGGTCCGCTAACATGTTCACAGCAAATAAGACTTTTCGAATTTTGTGACTTTTCCAAAGATAAAATAGGTTTCCCAACTGGATTTAGCGACTTTTACGACGGGATTAATACTTTCAGCTGTTTTCCAGACATAACAGGGTGATAATTACAGTGCAAAAGCTTGCTCTTAGCAAGAGGGGGGAGGGGAGGGGGGGTGCATACTGACCCTAAGAACATTAGCACATTTGGGTTAATGAGGGGGTGACTGTAAAATCTTATCGCAAGGCACGCGGCATTAAGCTTTAGTAGTTGTACTTGGGTTTCTTCTTATTATAATTTCCGCAGACTGTAACGGAGGAACAATATGAAGATAATAATAATAATAATTATGCTCCCGTATTTTTTATTTATTTAATAAACTAGATCGAATCCTGGCCGGAGCGGTTAATTCTGACCGACCTTTCCGATTCCCGGATGGCATGGATGTAAAGTCCTCTGAAGTAATGCGAAAGCGTTTCCCGGGCACAGTTACTTTTTTTTGTTAAAGAAGCAAATCTACCTTAAAAAAGTAAAAATACACTGCCAATTATAAACACAATACTTCCTCGTGAATGGTAATAAAAATTTCCAACAATTATTATCGCTAGAATCAGAGATTATTTTTTACTGAATCACTTATATTTACAAAAAATCTCACTTCAAATTTGTTTTATATGGTAGAATATTGTTTTGGTAGAATACATTCTAAATCTAGATTTTACAAAAATTCTGTGTCGCCAAGTCGTAGACCTTATATTTTGACGTATAATGGTACATGTATCTAGAATCTAGAAACACATAGATTGTTAGATACATAATTGCATATACACTAGGTATTAAATACATAGATATGCATTATACATAGATAGTAAGATACATACCATCCTGCACAATCGGACATAACCTCAGAATTATACAGTTCTAGATATACAATATACATATTATAGTATACATATGTACTCATATGTATGTGTAATTTATTGTAAGTGCATAGACTAAGATATTACAGAGGCTCTACGGGCAGATATTAGGAGCACATACATAAAATACATGCGAATGAAATGGACCTTGAACGACAAAGCCTTTAGGCTCTATTGCCCCTTCAATTATTACAAGGACGAAGTTTAATGAACAGTTGCATTCAGAGCCAGTAGGATTCAGAACTAACTGACATACACGAGATACTAAGCACCAGCAAAATATTAGTAAGCTATTATTTGAAGTAATAATAATAATTACATTCTTTAGTTGAAGGTAACCACCAGGCGAGGTTAATGATTTTAAAGCATTTTCTACCACCTCACCTTCAGAGTCTTATTATTATGTGGTCACATACTCCAATAATTGAGGAAAATCCATGCATTGGGTGGGATTCAAACCAACCTCACCCACATTAACCTCACCCAACCCAGGCTGGGTGAGGTTAATGTGGGTACTTGGGTGGTAAGTTTCAAGCGAAGGGATGGTAAAACCTCCGTCCCGATATGACCTTGAAGCACTTTCTTGATGAACAATGAATTCTACATATCATTGTTCCTTCCAGCCTCCTCCTTTTTCAAAATTCCTGATATCTCAATTACTCAAAGCCGACTTACTAAATCTTTGCTGAACTTGGGACTTGAACCACCGACCTCCGCGTTACAAGTCCACCGCCTTATCCATCAAGCTACTGAGGTCGGTCAAACATTATCAATAGTGTGCACGATAAAATTATAGTTTATTCACATGTCATCATTTTACTTTACATAAATATACACCATGTCATTTGTGTGGTAGTGCATGTGTTGGGCATGATTAATGATTGGCTCTTCGCGTCTCAGCCATGCACACACAGATGAGGCATGGCTTCGCCCTGCATGTGCCTACGATACCCGCATGTCACCTCCACTTCCTCCTTATCCTCCTCCTCCTCCTCCTGCACTTCTACCCCTCCTCCCGCCCACCGTACAAACAATAGTGAAGACCACCATCAGAGCATATAGTGCACCTACACACGCACAGTGGCTATTCAGTGGTTGCAACATACAGGGAGGGAGAGAGACTGTATCGGAAGTAAAAATCTGGAAGAAACAATATCTACATAAAGACTCTGTCTACTTCCTCAGACATAAACCCAAGTTATACAACTTCACCATAAAAAATGAATATGAAAGAAGAAAAAGAACATCATATTCCACATATTTCTCCTGTTCCACACAAGAAGATATAAAAATGCTAGTAAAATGCGGAATAAAGTGAAGCTATAGCAAGCGCTGAAGGGTCTTGTATCGTCAGCCATTTCAACCTAGAGAAGAAACTGCCATAAGTCCCAAAATGATAGCCAACTTTGTGATTACTAAAACAAATGATTTTTTTTTTTTTTAATGGCCTTAAGGTACACCGATTAGGACTACTGAACCCCCCATTATTCTGTATTTTTTTTTATGTATTATTTATCGTATGGGTAAATTTATTCAACATCATATATCTACTGATATAATTTAAGCAGCCAGGAGATCTTATGGATAGTTTGGCATTCTACATATAATAAAGTAAGCCCAATATGTATTATCATGTGGTCTGAATCCTCAAAGAGAGGATAACTTATGTCATGTCTGGGTTTGGAACGCGCAACCTCTGCATTATGGGAGTTTTACCCTCCAATTGTTGTGAATCGTACACCATCATCGTGAGAACTTGGACTCTTTTCTTTCTCTTCTGTGTCTTCTCCCTATTTAAAGTCCCCCAACCAGACAACTTAAGTAATAGAGGAGCTTTTCAGCTTCAGAAGGATGCAAAAGCATATGCGTCACATACATAAGGGGTAGAACGGGGCACTCTATAAAACCGGCTAGAATGTGTTCGATGCTCAATTAAAGTATGATTTTCTCATTCAATATTATTAATAATAATAAAAATGAAATTGGAGTAAAAAAATATTTTTTTTATTACAAAAACGAACACAATACTTCCGATGTTTGATATTGGAAATTGATCGGAAGTAATACAAATTAAAATTTGGCACTCATTTGAACAAATCAATGTCTCTCACGCTAAGGTGCAGTTCAAAAGTCGAAAAGGCAAATTTCAGGAATTATTATCCGACAAGGAATTTCAAATCACGTCGTCACAACGCCATGACATGCATGGACTGCACATTGCTTCCCCCGGCTGTTCTAGCAGAGAAGCTTCGCAAATTATTGTGCACAATTTCGCACAGCTCATTGCACGCGTGCCAGAATTAGCTTCGGCCTCTGCACGCGTTACACAAACAAAACATTCATCGGGCGAATTTCAATATTTATAGATGATGTTCCGCCGCGCGCCGGCGAAAAAAAACACTCGTTATTGTGTGAAAAAACAATTTATGTAGAGCTGGCGAATTTCACAGAAAAAAAATCATGTACGCCCGTTGAGTCATAGGAAATCGATGAAGAGAATCCAATGGGAAAATGTTTTCGGCGCTTTGCCTGGCCGAGCCAAATTTGCTGTAACAGCCGCTAAATGGTTGTGTTATTTGAAATTATTTTATATTTATAAAATAAAATTTTAATTAGCTCGAGCGCGCGATTAGCTCAGTGGTTAATCGCTTAAAACTCTGAGGGTTAGGTGATGGAAAATGTTTTGAGCATTAACCTCGCCTGGTGGTTACCTTCCACTATGAAGAGTATGAGTATTATTGTTATTATTATTATTTAATACCTAGCAGTGGTATTGGATGTGGTTAAGGTGATTGGTTGCATGGTTCTATTGGTTGTACGATTGGTAAAGCTTCACAGACACAATGACATGTGCTAAAAACCAATGGACTGATTAATCCTCCTCGTCAAGACCGAACATAAGTATGACGGAATTGGAAGACACGACATGACGCCCGCCTCAAGACAGACACGCCACGAGTGTCACTTCTTGTGGCCGCGACATGTCGCACAGTCGACCTAACCTAAGAGAGAGCCGCATGGGCTATGAGGGAGTTATTAATAGCTTGAACATGAGGGTAGACAGGGTCACTTATAACACCGGCACTCCAGATTTACTTTTTTTTAAATTAATTTTAAAGGTAGTTGTGAAGCCAGCGTCGATGGCATGTTGAATACACCGGTTCCCTTCAGAACACCGAAGTTAAGCGACATCCAGCGAGGTTAAGACTTGGATGGGTGACCATTCAAATTCTAATTCTCGTGACGCTGGCTTTTCCCGGCCCCACTCAGGCTGGGTGAGGTCAATGTGAGTAGCAGGTTTGTGAGTTTCCTGCGAATGGAGGGTAAAACCCCCGTCGTGATATGACCATGGCAGTTGAAAGCGACGTTAAACCCCACAAAAAAAAAAAAAAAAAAAAAAAAAAAAAAAAGGTAGTTGTGCCCCGGAACCGCTTTTGCATTACTTCAGGTCACTTTACCTTTACATACATGCCATTCCAGAAACGGAAAAAAATCGGTCAGAATTTTCCGCTGCGGCCGAAATTCAAACCAGCAACCTCCGGGACAGCAAAAATGCATTTAACCACTGGGCCACGGAGCTCCATGTTTACTATCTACTTCATTAAATACCTACTAAATGCCTGTGATTCCGACCAAGTAGGTGCTTGTATAATAATAATAATAATTCCGTGTCCGTGAAATAGGGACAGATACCTAAATCACGGTGGTGAGAGGATTACATGGACATCCAGATCCAATGTCTTAGCTTCATGTCCGACGATTCTATTTGGTTTTAACGTCCTAATCAACACGGGAGTGTTACCCTCCATTCGCTGGGAATCGTTAACAGCTACCCACATTAACCTCACCCATCCTGGGTAGGGCCGGAATTGCCAGCCTCACTATCTAATAAAGAAATTGCCAGCCTCACCCTGTATCCAGTACCTTGGAACAAAAGATATGATACATATCGGAAGGTCTGCTTCATCAAATTGAACGTTTCTTATTCTTGTACTTCATACTCTCTCCTCCCCCCTACGCCTCTTCCTCCTTCTTCTCCTCTCTCCCTTTCTCCCCTATCTCTCTCTGCTCTCCTCCTCCTCCTCCTCCTCCTCCTCTCTCTCTCTCTCTCTCTCTCTCTCTCCTTCTCTCTCCTCCTCCTCTCTCTCTCTCCCCTCCTCTTGCCTATACTTCCTCCTCCTCCAACCATCGCTCTCCCCCCCCCCTCCTCCAACTCCATATTAGAAATAGAGGAGAGAGGGAGGGGTAGAGAAAGGGAGGGAAAGGGGTAGAGAAAGCGAGAGAGAGAAGGAGAGAGAGAAGGAAAGGAAGAGAGAAAGCTGTAGAAAGTGAGAAATGAATACAGAGTGGGAGAAGGAGGAGTTAGGTAAAAGCGAGATGTATCTGAAAGAGAAGAGGGAGGAAGACAGAGGCAAAGAGAAAGAAAGAAAAATGAATAGGAGGGAGAGAGACAGAGATATGAACCCACAAACCCTACAAAACTCTACAATTATCGAGTACAAGGAAACAAAAGAATAACTACCAAATTCATCCCATATTGGCCTATAAGGACCTAATCATAAGATAAGCCAGACTGTCCCTCAAGCTGGACTATCGTGCGCTGTGATTGGTTGAAACATCAACTCGGGGGTCCGGCTTATGTTTTCTGTATATTAATTCGGCTCTAATAGACGGTTTACGTTAAATGGAAGATCAATATATTTATTTTCTTAGAAGCATTAATAAACTTGGGAAAAACATTTTTGCGAATAATTACAAATAAACATATTACATGGATTTTTTTGTTTGTTTGAATACTGATGTTCATACATTAGACGGGGAGCGGAGGGGGGGGGGGGGGGGGGGGTACAGCAGAATTTATATGAATTGAATGAAGAAGGGCCTGGTGTAAACAATAGGATTGTTTACAGCGAGGTTATAATGAGCGAGAGAATGAGCAGAGATCTGTTGTGTTAATGGGATTTTCCAGACAGGCGGAATTGCTTTTGAAACGCTTTGGCTGTGAACAAAATAATTGGCGTACGACCACCGTCCAGGATTTCAACTGCAAAAATCTTCTCCGAATAGGACCTTAGAGAGAAGAGCAGTCAATCTGAGAGCCAATATTTTGCAGGCGAGTCACTTTGAAAAGCAACTTTTTATCGCCAATATTTAATAATAATAATAATACTCTAGTGGAAGGTAAATAATTACAAGGCGAGGTTAGTGCTCAAAGCATTTTATACCACCTAACCCTCAGTCTTATTATTATGTGGTCACTCAAATTAATGAGGAAAAATTCGTGCATTGGGTGGGATTCGAACCAACGGATCCCTATGCTACCTGGATTAACAGACTATAGCGCGTTAACCACTTGACCACCAGTGCACGACGTGGTCTTCCTATAGTGAGCATGATAATTATGATTGTACTGTATCTGTGTTACTTGTACCACATAAATTATACAAAATGGTAATAAGCTGTGTATATGGCTATCTCTATGTATGCATATTTTTTAAGGCTATCTAAAATGCAGAGTATATGTTTTGTAGAGTCTATGTTTTGCATGACAAATTAGCACTGGAGCGGGAGTGTCGCTGCCTGATGATGAATCACTCGCTGATGTCATAGAATCATAGATCACCAAGGAAGTGACATTTACCGGAGAGTGAAGCCCGCTGGCCAAACAGAATGAAGCCATGACACTCATCAGTCAATTGAGAGGAGCGTCCAGTTTTTTTCCCCTCTCTCAGTATCTCAAGAGAGCGTACTCGATAAGTGTAAGATTCGAGATGATGGTTCTATGGACCGGGGACCTAGTCCTCCGAAGCACAGAGTCAGTTTTGATCGATACATCAAAATCTAGTTCAAAGGCCAAATTATGAAACAGGCTTGGATTTAATTTTAGTGGACACTATTCCCACTAGAGGGCATGTTAAGCGATAGTGTCCACTAAGATTAAATCTAAGCCTGTTTCATAATTCGGCCCTCAGTGTGAAAGTGGCCCGGATTAGATAGAATGATAATAAAGACTGATAAGTATGCCTAATTTTTGGATGTCCTGAGAGACCTAAAGCTCTTATCAATTATTCCATGAGGACCATAAAGTGTAATGATACTTTGTTAAACAGGCTTCAGCTGATCTAAACACCTAGGGCAGAATGGAATGTTCTACCTAATAAAGCTTAAAAAAAAATAAAAAAAAAATGGAAGAGTTGCTACGCAAGAGAGAACCCAAGAAGTGAATGTGTTGGGAACAGGGCCCTGCTGATCCAAACCCCTAGGAAGAATGAAAGTATGCATAGGTAATAGAGAACACAAGTAGTGAATGTGTTGGGAACAGGGCCCTGCTGATCCAAACCCCTAGGAAGAATGAAAGTATGCATAGGTAATAGAGAACACAAGTAGTGAATGTATTGGGAACAGGCCCCTGCTGATCCAAACTCCTAGGAAGAATGGAAGTATTCATAGGTAATAGAGAACACGAGTAGTGAATGTGTTGGGAACAGGGCCCAGCTGATCCAAACCCCTAGGAAGAATGGAAGTATGCATCGGTAACAGAGAACACAAGTAGTGAATGTGTTGGGAACAGGCCCCTGCTGATTCAAACCCCAAGGAAGAATGAAAGTATGCATAGGTAATAGAGAACACAAGTAGAGAATGTGTTGGGAACAGGCCCTTGCTGATCCAAACCCCTGGGGCAGAAGAGAAGGGTACGCAAGAGAGAACGCCAAGTAGTGAAAGTATTGGGGGTCATGAGGGATCAGCTTTAATTACGACTGGCGTAAGACGCAGCACGTCCTGAGCTCATCGCTCACATACTGGTGAAAGGTTCCTCATCAATAATCATTAGCAGCGACGACATTATAACCTTTGGCCATTAACTTTTGGCATAATATCCTATTACACTAAAAAATCATATCTCGTCGGATAGATTCCAATAAACTATCATCAATATTCTAAATACAGTATTAATAGCTTTTGGTCAATAACGTAACACCCTATTACACAAAAAATACCTGTCTCGCCAAATAAAATATTCAAATAAATCATCAATATTCTAAAAATATATATGTAGTAGCATCAATTATTAATTTATTATATGTACATGTTATATGTACAAAACAGAAGAATTACCGAAATATTCATACTACAATGTTCTGATATTCATGTACATCTAGTACAACTTCTCACTTTTCTGTTTATACTGATTTATACAATATTTAGAGTTGTATTTAGTATATTTAGAACTACCTGTTATTAGTACAAGAAAAATTACCGACTAGTGCTAGAGGCACTAATAATCTCTTGAAATAGCCTTCTGAGATTGCTATTGGCCTAGTGGGACTCACTTAGGTCTAACTATATCCCAGTACCTACTTAATGTGTGACCTAAGGTTACTTGGAAAATCCAACAGATGCAAGATAAAGAATTGTTTCCTCTGGAACTTAATTCAGTACGTTTTCACCTAACCCAAGATTTGTTGTTGATTCCTTATCATAATATAATAGAATCAACTACAAGGTTCTATCAAATTATGATAGAATCAACAATAAATTATTTCATTTTCATTCATATTATCGGAATTTTCAAATATGTATGTTTTTAGAATTTCCATCCATATGATCCGAATTTTCATTCGTATTATAATCAGAATTTTCAAACACATTTTCAGAATTTTCATCCATGATCACAACCTTCATCCAAGTCATCATTCACACCATCCATCATCAATATTACTCTTTGGCCTGCTAGAGATTGGATTCCCAGTATTGAGGCACAAAGCGGGCAATATTCCAGACAGTTGAGTTTTGCCAAGTTGGACCACCTGGCCTGTAGTGGACTGAGGCTATCAATAATAATCTATCATTTCTGCGTAATCCTCACCCAAGACCGATTCTTCTGCATCGATTCTACATACATAGGTACAATCCGTCAACGTATATGTTCTGATATTCATAAACATGTAGACAACTTCTCACTTTTCTGTTTATACCGAGTGTTAAACTATAAATAAAAAAACTAGCAAACACCTCTTTTCTTGTCAAACCTGGATATACTCGTATTGTCTATTATAAACAGCCAAATGTTCAAAAGTCTATTATAAATAGGTTTCTAATCTAGTCAGTTCTGGTATACACATAAACAGGTGATGCAGGGACCCGAGTTATCTCTCAGACCATTTTTTTTTTTTGTTTTTGTTTTTTTTTTTTTTGGATCAAGAGATCAATGGACTCTAACCGAGTACCATTGATTGGAACACTTGGACCACCCAGTAGAAGATGATGGATAGATAGATGAGAGGAACATTCAGAATCCTGAGGATAGAGAGGAAACGATTTCTAATGGCTGTTGGTTAGAGAGAGACAGAGATTTCTAATGGCTGTTGGTTAGAGAGAGACAGAGATTTCTAATGGCTGTTGGTTAGAGAGAGACAGAGATTTCTAATGGCTGTTGGTTAGAGAGAGACAGAGATTTCTAATGGCTGTTGGTTAGAGAGAGAGAGACAGAGATTTCTAATGGCTGTTGGTTAGAGAGAGACAGAGATTTCTAATGGCTGTTGGTTAGAGAGAGACAGAGATTTCTAATGGCTGTTGGTTAGAGAGAGACAGAGATTTCTAATGGCTGTTGGTTAGAGAGAGACAGAGATTTCTAATGGCTGTTGGTTAGAGAGAGAGAGACAGAGATTTCTAATGGCTGTTGGTTAGAGAGAGACAGAGATTTCTAATGGCTGTTGGTTAGAGAGAGAGAGACAGAGATTTCTAATGGCTGTTGGTTAGAGAGAGACAGAGATTTCTAATGGCTGTTGGTTAGAGAGAGACAGAGATTTCTAATGGCTGTTGGTTAGAGAGAGAGAGACAGAGATTTCTAATGGCTGTTGGTTAGAGAGAGACAGAGATTTCTAATGGCTGTTGGTTAGAGAGAGACAGAGATTTCTAATGGCTGTTGGTTAGAGAGAGACAGAGATTTCTAATGGCTGTTGGTTAGAGAGAGAGAGACAGAGATTTCTAATGGCTGTTGGTTAGAGAGAGAGAGACAGAGATTTCTAATGGCTGTTGGTTAGAGAGAGACAGAGCTTTCTAATGGCTGTTGGTTAGAGAGAGACAGAGATTTCTAATGGCTGTTGGTTAGAGAGAGAGAGACAGAGATTTCTAATGGCTGTTGGTTAAGAGAGACAGAGATTTCTAATGGCTGTTGGTTAGAGAGAGACAGAGATTTCTAATGGCTGTTGGTTAGAGAGAGACAGAGCTTTCTAATGGCTGTTGGTTAGAGAGAGACAGAGATTTCTAATGGCTGTTGGTTAGAGAGAGACAGAGATTTCTAATGGCTGTTGGTTAGAGAGAGAGAGACAGAGATTTCTAATGGCTGTTGGTTAGAGAGAGACAGAGATTTCTAATGGCTGTTGGTTAGAGAGAGACAGAGATTTCTAATGGCTGTTGGTTAGAGAGAGACAGAGATTTCTAATGGCTGTTGGTTAGAGAGAGAGGAGACAGAGATTTCTAATGGCTGTTGGTTAGAGAGAGAGAGACAGAGATTTCTAATGGCTGTTGGTTAGAGAGAGACAGAGCTTTCTAATGGCTGTTGGTTAGAGAGAGACAGAGATTTCTAATGGCTGTTGGTTAGAGAGAGAGCAGAGATTTCTAATGGCTGTTGGTTAGAGAGAGAGGACAGAGATTTCTAATGGCTGTTGGTTAGAGAGAGACAGAGATTTCTAATGGCTGTTGGTTAGAGAGAGACAGAGATTTCTAATGGCTGTTGGTTAGAAAGAGACAGAGATTTCTAATGGCTGTTGGTTAGAGAGAGACAGAGATTTCTAATGGCTGTTGGTTAGAGAGAGACAGAGATTTCTAATGGCTGTTGGTTAGAGAGAGACAGAGATTTCTAATGGCTGTTGGTTAGAGAGAGAGAGACAGAGATTTCTAATGGCTGTTGGTTAGAGAGAGACAGAGATTTCTAATGGCTGTTGGTTAGAGAGAGAGAGACAGAGATTTCTAATGGCTGTTGGTTAGAGAGAGACAGAGATTTCTAATGGCTGTTGGTTAGAGAGAGAGAGACAGAGATTTCTAATGGCTGTTGGTTAGAGAGAGACAGAGATTTCTAATGGCTGTTGGTTAGAGAGAGACAGAGATTTCTAATGGCTGTTGGTTAGAGAGAGAGAGACAGAGATTTCTAATGGCTGTTGGTTAGAGAGAGACAGAGATTTCTAATGGCGTTGGTTAGAGAGAGAGAGACAGAGATTTCTAATGGCTGTTGGTTAGAGAGAGACAGAGATTTCTAATGGCTGTTGGTTAGAGAGAGACAGAGATTTCTAATGGCTGTTGGTTAGAGAGAGAGAGACAGAGATTTCTAATGGCTGTTGGTTAGAGAGAGACAGAGATTTCCAATGGCTGTTGGTTAGAGAGAGAGAGACAGAGATTTCTAATGGCTGTTGGTTAGAGAGAGACAGAGATTTCTAATGGCTGTTGGTTAGAAAGAGACAGAGATTTCTAATGGCTGTTGGTTAGAGAGAGACAGAGATTTCTAATGGCTGTTGGTTAGAGAGAGACAGAGATTTCTAATGGCTGTTGGTTAGAGAGAGACAGAGATTTCTAATGGCTGTTGGTTAGAGAGAGACAGAGATTTCTAATGGCTGTTGGTTAGAGAGAGAGAGACAGAGATTTCTAATGGCTGTTGGTTAGAGAGAGACAGAGATTTCTAATGGCTGTTGGTTAGAGAGAGACAGAGATTTCTAATGGCTGTTGGTTAGAGAGAGAGAGACAGAGATTTCTAATGGCTGTTGGTTAGAGAGAGACAGAGATTTCTAATGGCTGTTGGTTAGAGAGAGACAGAGATTTCTAATGGCTGTTGGTTAGAAAGAGACAGAGATTTCTAATGGCTGTTGGTTAGAGAGAGACAGAGCTTTCTAATGGCTGTTGGTTAGAGAGAGACAGAGATATCTAATGGCTGTTGGTTAGAGAGAGACAAGATTTTAATGCTGTTGGTTAGAGAAAGAGTTCTACTTAAGAAGACATTATGCTGTTTTAGGGAATTCAATGGCTGATTAGGTTAGAGAGAGACAGGATTCTAAGGCTGTTGTTAGCGGGTAAAAGACGAGATTTCTAATGGCTGTTGGTTAAGAGAGACAGAGTTTCTAATGCTGTGGTTAAGAAGACAGAGTTTCTAATGGTGTGGTTAAAAACAAGTTTCAAGCTGTTGTTAAGAAAAGAAGATTTCTAAGGTGTTGTTAAAAACAGAATTCTAATTGTTGTAAGAAGAAATTTATCTTTGTAAAAGAGAAGATCAATGGTTTGTTAAAACAAATTCATCTTTGTAGAGAGACAGAAATGTTTTAAAAGACAAATTTCTATTTAAAGGAAATTCTAATCTGTGTTAGAAGAGAAAAACTAATGGATTGTAGACAAGACAGAGATTAAGCTGTTGTAGAAGAACAGAGAAATGTTTTTAAAGAACAAATTTCTAATGGATTTGGTTAAAAGAGAGATCTAATGTTATAAGGGCGAATTTTAAGCGTGGTTAGAGGGACAGAGATTAGATTTCTAATGGCTGTTGGTTAGAGAGAGACAGAGATTTCTAATGGCTGTTGGTTAGAGAGAGACAGAGATTTCTAATGGCTGTTGGTTAGAGAGAGACAGAGATTTCTAATGGCTGTTGGTTAGAGAGAGACAGAGATTTCTAATGGCTGTTGGTTAGAGAGAGACAGAGATTTCTAATGGCTGTTTTGGTTAGATGAGAAGACAAGATTTTCTAATCTTTGTTAGAGAGAGACAGAGATTCTAATGGCTGTTGGTTAGAGAGAGAAGAGAATCTAATGGCTGTTGGTTAAGAGAGAAGGATTCTATGCGTTTTGAGAGAGACAGAGAATTTCTAAAGGCTGTTGGTTAAAAGAGAGACAGAGTTTCTAATGGGCTGTTGGTTAGAGAGAGACAGAGATTCTAAATGGCTGTTGGTTAGAAGAGACAGAGATTCTAATGGCTGTTGGTTAAGAGAGAAGACAGAGATTTCTAATGGCTGTTGGTTAGAGAGAGACAGAATTTCTAATGCTGTGGTAAGAGAAGACGAGTATTCTAATGGCTGTTGGGGTAGAGAGAGACAGAGATTTCTAATGGCTGTTGGGTAGAGAGAGACAGAGCTTTCTAATGGCTGTTGGTTAGAGAGAGACAGAGAGGTGTCCTGCTGTGACCCGATGGTTTAGCATTCCAGAGATCGTGACGTCACCAAACACCAAGGAATTCTAATGCATACATTATAATATACATATCAACATCGCTTAGTTTCACAGTATACGCATTAATATACCTGATTATACGTAATCTTCATATAATATAGATAAGTATTCATTTTGAAGGTAAATTTGACAAGCTACTAAAATTGGTATCTGTATTAAAAAAACCAATGTTGATCAGGAGGTTGTGAAACTGAAACACTAGAAAATAAAACTCGAAACACCTAGAAACATATTATGTAAGAGAATTGTATATCGGTGAGCAAAAAAAAAGTGTGTTTTTTTCCTACAAAAACGAACACAATATTTCCTATTTCTAATATTGGAAATTTTCGGAAGTAATAAACATAAGTACTAGAATAATAAAAGTAATAAACATATATATATAAAGAACCTGCTTAAAGCGGGTCGACAGAGTAAAAAGAAGTAATGAACATATAGGGTTTGAATATTGAATAGTAAAGCAGGGCTGGACTTACGAAGTGGGGGGGCAGCAGTAATAAAGTAATAAACAATAGGGTTGAATATTGAATAGTAAAGCAGGGCTGGACTTACGAAGTGGGGGGGCAGCAGTAATAAAGTAATAAACAGCATAGGGTTGAATATATTGAATAGTAAACAGGGCGGACTTACGAAGTGGGGGGGGGGGGCAGCAGTAATAAAGTAATAAACATATAAGGGTTTGGAATATTGAATAGTAAACCCAGGGCTGGACTTACGAAGTGGGGGGGCAGCAGTAATAAAGTAATAAAACATATGGGTTGAATATTGAATAGTAAAGCAGGGCTGGACTTACGAAGTGGGGGGGCAGCAGTAATAAAGTAATAAACCATAGGGTTGAATATTGAATAGTAAAGCAGGGCTGGACTTACGAAGTGGGGGGGCAGCGGACCAGGGGCGGATGCTGGGGACTTAGAATCACGTGCCGCAAGCGTGCCAGACTCGTCCACTATCTGCTGGACCACGTGCCCATGCGGCACCTGCACGGGCATGGCTATGGGCGGCGAGGAGTTGGTGGACACCATGGGCACTGTCACCGGGCCTGGAACACTAGCAATAAAATAATAATTATTAAAACAAATACAAAAAGAAATGAGAGGAGGGGGAACTTTGTTATTCAAAACAAGACTTGTTGATCCAGGCGAAACCTGGATGAAGAGAAAAAATTCCAGATCAATTTTACCTCTCTATAAGGGAAAACAACTTCTTTTATTAACCCTTATCTTGGCAGAGAATTTCAATTTTTAATTTTTATTATTGGATGGTTGGATGGAAGGATGATTATTGGTATGGTTGGATGGAAGAGCTCCATCCTGCCACTTTAAATAAAGCGTTTAAAAATTGAAATAATTTTAAATGTTCTGTGGAAGAAAAAATGCTTTGGGATTAATTTTTGGCCAATAGAGTAAAAATATACAAGATAAGGGTTAAAGGAGGAACCTGGCCCTTGTTCCAGAAAGCTTTCTCTCATAATTCCGAAATCTCCCTCTAAACGCATTGGTTAATTTGAACGCAATAACCAATCATCCAATCAGAGTGCGTTGTGTGACGGTTGGAACGGAGTGGAGAGTGTTTCTGGAACGGGGCACAGTGGGTAAACAAGAGATGATGATTATGACTCTTAAGTCTTCTCATGAAATAGAAATCCAGGTGAATGACCTCGTATAGGCCAAGGTCACTCAGACGTGAAGGTCATTGGGGAAATCAAGGTCGCTTCCTCATGCGATGACCAGTCCGGCTTGTCCCCTTGGCTCTTTCCTGAAGGTCATTTCCATTGGATTTCGAGGACTGGTGGACACTGAGGTAATCACCAAAAACTACATATTACTTCCGATAATATTTTTTAATTTTAATATTCCGAAGTATTGTGTTTTTCTATTTTATACCTACTTACCTAGTAAAAATAGACTACCTAGTAAAGAAAGGTTGGAAGATTGTTGAGAAAGAAACTCATCTATAACATCCAATTGAATTACCTAGCAATTATGTATTTAATAATTCATTTATTCGTCAGCCAAGATCGATGGGAAGTTAAAAGCACTCGTTCATTTCTGATCATGTTAAGCGACATCCAGTGAGTTAAGGATTTGGTGGGTGAGTATGGGAATCCAAAAAAGCAGGAACTAAAACAAAGCAGTATCAGCTGAGTTACACTCTGTATCAACATGAGGATTACAAAATAACAAACTGTTCCAGCTAATAACTCGCGTATGGAACGAACAACAGTAATAACTGTATGGGACTAAAACAAAGCAGTGTTAGCTGAGTTACACTCTGTATCAAAAAAGGATTACAAAATACAACTGTTCACTAAAACATGGTATGGACTAACAGCGTGTTAGCTGAGTAACTCTGTAACAGAGGATAAATAACAACGTTCAGCTATAAGGGTATGGGACTAAAACAAAGCAGTGTTAGCTGAGTTACACTCTGTATCAACAAGAGGATTACAAAATAACAAACTGTTCCAGCTAATAACTCGCGTATGGGAACTAAAACAAAGCAGTATCAGCTGAGTTACACTCTGTATCAACAAGAGGATTACAAAATAACAAACTGTTCCAGCTAATAACTCGCGTATGGGAACTAAAACAAAGCATGTTGGAGTTACCTGTATCACTGAGGATTACAAATAACAACTGTTCCGCTATACCTGGGTATGGACTAAAAAAGCAGTGTTGCTGATTAATCTGTTCAAGGATTACAATACAACTGTTCAGCTAATAACTCGTATGGGACTAAACAAAGCCGTGTTGTGAGTTCACTCTGATTAATGAGGATTACAAAACAATGTTCCAGCTATAACTCGCGTATGGACTAACAAGCAGTGTTAGCTGTAATCTGTATCACAAGAAGATTACAATACAATGTTCGCTATAACATGGGTATGGACTAAACAAAGCAGTATTCACGTGGTTTTCACTCCACGTTCCATGCAAAATATGTGTAATTATTTCATTGTTGAAATCAGTGTGACTGTGATGGTGTTTGATAATAGGTCACATCCGCTTCGCAAAGACTGAACTTACAATGATTCATTTCGTTGTCAACAATGACTGAGAGTTTGTGTTTACAATGACTGAACTTCGTTCAACATGCGGTTTGTGTTTACAATGACTGAACTTCGTGTTAACAACTTTTAACTTGTGAAATTTGAAAGAAATGTTTCAGTGGGTATTTATAAAGTTTTGAGAGCAATTGCTTTTCCTTGAAAGCAAAAATTTCCTTTTTGAACGTAAATGGTACATGGATATTCATAAAGCTGACGTTTTGCCCTTTACTAATAGCTCCTATAACTTTAAACATGGACCAATTGCTTGTGAGCAAAAGCAAATGCTTGCAAATCAAAAGGAAATGTTTATCAATCCGAAGAAGGGCAATTGCTTTTTCTTTTAGCTTTTCATTTGGACCTTTTGCTTTACTTTTTGCTTTACCTCACGAGCAATTGGCTCCTTCTATAGAAATACCTAGGGCCCATTTTTGCTGTTGCAACTTCTCACTGTTTTCCCATAGGACATTGCGGCGTCTTCTCGGGCTGTCAGTTCAATCAGAGGCCTCTTAACTTGCCCCCCCCCCCCCCCCCCCCCCCCCGGGGGTGTTATATATTCACGCTGCATTCCAAGATATAAACCAACGCATCCTTCGGGATTTTCTATCAGCAAAAAAGAAGACAGAAGGAAGGCGGGAGGAGAGAAGAGGAGGAGAGGAAGGGAGGGGGAGGAGAGAGGAGGGAGGGAGGGAAGGAGAGAGAAGAGACGGAGTGAGATGTGTGCAGAAGAGAGAGGAGAGAGATAGTCGAAGGAGAGAGGGAGAGAAGAAGAGGGAGGGGAAAAGAAGAGAGAGAGAGGAGAAAGAGAGACTGAGAAGGATGGGAAAGCTGGAATTGTTCGTCGTCATAAGAAGAGGAAAATCTTCCACGTCGAGGAGGGAAAGCAAGAGGAGACAGAAGACGGGAGGGTGAAAAATAAAGAGAGAGTATGAAGGAAGAAAGAAGGGGGGGGTGAGGGAAAGAGAGAAACAGAGAGTGAGAGACAGAGAGAGAAGAGAAGAGGAGGGAGAAAAAAAGGGAATGAAGGAAAATAGGGATAGACTCACATAGAGAGGGAGAGAGGGATATAGATCACATAGAAGAGAGAGAGAGAGGGAAGGACCCTAGTAAAGGTTTCTTGTCAATTGTCAAGACACTTGTGAAGCTCAACTTCTGCAACTTGGAATAAATAAAAACTTTTCTTAGTTTACACTTGCAAACACATGAGGTTTGCGTTTGATTATTTATTCTAGGTACCTCGACAAAAGCTGAATTGGATTTAATTATGAATAGGAGTTTCAATGTGTTTGTATTCTTGTTTCGATTATGAATATCAATAAGAATCTTAAGCTACATTGATAGCATTGATCTCTTTTAGAGTTACAGGAGCATGTGACAAACAACTATTTACGGTCGCAGTGACAAAGAGCTTTCGGTTCCTACAGCCTATACCAATCCTGTTTCATATTTTGGCACTCTAGAAATTTCTTCTGATATCTAATTGACTCTAGAAGTGTCTACTGATGTCCAATTGACTCTAGAAGTGTCTACTGATGTCTAATTCACTCTAGAAGTGTCTACTGATGTCTAATTGACTCTAGAAGTATCTACTGATGTCCAATTGACTCTAGAAGTGTCTACTGATGTCTGATTGACTTAAAAGTGTCTACTGATATCCAATTTACTCTAGAAGTGTCTACTGATATCTAATTCACTCTAAAAGTGTCTACTGATGTCTAATTGATCTAGAAGTGTCTACTGGTGTCTTATTGACTCTAGAAGTGTCTACTAATGTCTACTTCACCTAGAAGTGTCTAATAATGTCTAACCGAGCGTGAGAGTGACTAACTAGACAGATGGTGACGGGGAACCTTCAGGCCACACCTCTATGCAAATAGCCCGCCAGACTTCCCAAGACCCGGGCTACTAGCCGGTATTGACATTGACATCTGGTCCATGCATCGTGGCTTACAACTGGGCTCACACAAGTGTCTTGCAGGATGTGACTACAAGTGTTGTTGTATTTCTAGGCGACGCGACGTAGTTTAATGGTCAAAGTCAAAATCATCTTCTCTCAGAGGTCTAACCAAAGTATTTATTTTCAAGAAAAAAAAAAAAAAAAATATGAAAAAAATTGAAATCGGAGCAGAAAAATATTATAAAAAAAACAACACAATACTACTTCCGATTTCTAATATTAGAAATTTATCGGAAGTAAAATCTTAAAGTTAATCATATTTGTGTTAATAACTTTCGTGATGTCACAACTACTCAAACTCGCTTTACTAAATATTTGCTGAACTTGGGACTCGAACCACCGACCTCCAGGTTACGAGTCCGCCGCCTGATCGATCAAGCAACACTCTGCAAGTAGTCAAAGTATAGAGCATTAGCATAAATACCAACATAAGTGTCTTTTCTCTTACAAAGTTAAAGTAGAAAGTTATCTATTTGTGTTGGACCCATTCATAATATCATACAATTTCTCAAACACGTCTTACTAAACATGTATTTGCCATCCTTGGGACTCTATCCAGCGACCTCCAAGTCCACCGTTTTATCGATCAATCTACTGAGGGCGGTTAGCGGTGACTCGATGATGTAGGCACAAATTGACGGAAATCTTCAACACGATTGCTTTTATTGAAGACGCCGGAAGAGATAAAATCTGTACAGATAGGTAGTTGAAAATAAAACAGACTATACAGATGAGTGGTTTATAAATAAAACAATTGTTTATTAATGTGAGTCATAGGCCGCACCTCCATCGCCCTCTACATACATTAAGGCTACTGAGGCCACTCTAAGCGCTATCGCAACGGGCGGGATTCCCCCTTGTAATTCTAAGAACTTGGCCGCATGATTATGAATGAACAATTCCTAGAATCTTATTTTACAATAACAAAACTTACACTAACAATAATACTTATGCAGTCGTACCTTGCTAGAAGAGAAAGATAATAATAACACTCTCTAGTGAAAGGTAACCACGAGGCGAGGTTAATGCTCAAAGCATTTTCTACCACCTAAGGTCTGTCCTCGGGGTATTATTATTTTTATGTGGTCACAAATACAATTTTTTTAATGAGGAAAAATGCAAACTCTGGGTAGGATTCGAACCAACGAACTCAAGGGACCGGTATTTTTTTTTTCTCTTGTATCCAGGTTTCTCCTATAAAGAGGTTATTTTCCCTTATACAGAGGTAAATTGAACCTGTCATAAGGTACGTTTTTGTACACTTATAACTATCGGAGGCTCCAGTGAAGCAGCATATTTTTGTGACCTTGAAACCGTCGAAAACGCGATTTTGAAAAAAATTACAGATATGCAGATAGCTCGTTTTTTCAACAAGGCCTTCAATTTTTGAATAAAACTTTGACAATCTGATATTAAATAAAAATCAAAATTTATTGGCTATCCTTGAAACGGGCCAACAATTAATTGTTACCGTTCAGAGTATGTGACGTGTTTTTTATACAATATTACAATAATTTATTCATGCTTATTTCTCCGAAATTTACAACGGTTTCATTAGTTTCGTCTGTGTTTGTATGCCCCGCCCATAAGTGCAAAATTATTTCATGTTTCGCAATTAAAATGTTAATGTTCCCGAGCGATTTCGAATTGTTGCTCTAAATATTTCTCTTCGAAAGATTGGAGGAGTTGCCAACATTTGTAAAGTAGCAACAAGTTGCTCTCTCTTTAAAGATAATTATTGGAGTTTTTATTTCATTCTGTACGTTTACTAGATGATTACTCGTGCTTGGTTAAAGGACTCGGTTTAAAATCAACGAAGGCATGGCCGTCCCACCAAGTCCTAATAATCCCGCTGGACGTTGCTGAGCTTGATCGAATTTACAAGAACTGCGGTGTATTCGATGATGCTCTGATGTTCCGCGGCCTATAGTAAGCTACTCGTAAGTATTAAGTTAAGTAAGTATACGAATTAATTTATGTAGACTTTTAGTAATTTGTGTACATTATGGTCATTCAAATCAAACAAAATTCATAGTATTTTAAACAACATTACACACACAGGACATGGAAGGAGCCCAGAATGTTGCTTCTAGGCGACCAGGGTGGTTAATACCCCCATTTATCCTTCCACCACCATGACACAACCATCATGGACACGAAAAAAAAGTATGAATTATTTCTGGTGAAATGGGTGATGCCGGATTACTAAGAGCCACCATCACTTTTTTATTAAACAGGTTCGATCACGTTTTATTTACAGTAAAGTGCATAGAAATTTAAATTAATTAAACAAAACTTGATCAAGGGCGTGCTAATGCCATCGGCATTCTCTTCCAATCCAACATTTTTCTTTTTCAGTAAGATGCATCAGTAATCAGAAGAGTGAGAAGTTGTACTCACACAATGTACATGAATTTCAGTACATACGTGGATAGCTGTTTCGTGGTTTTTGCTCTCATAGGTAGCTCTGAATATCCATGCAAACAACGAAGAACATTTCCGGCTATACTCAGGCTGGGTGAGGTTTAAGAGGGTACCTCGCTGGTACGATTGTCAGCGCGAATGGAGGATAATACCCTAATTAGGAAGTTAAATCAAATAGTTGGCGTTAGGAATGGCATTCATCCGTAAAAATGTGTCACAACCAACCTCAACCATGAGGTTGAACAATGCCGACCCCAAGTAGGTTTGGAAAAAGGAAAAGTGGAAGAAGAAAAAGATGAATATCATCATCAGGATTCGAAGTCGAAGACCTAAGCTAATTATTTCGGCGTAACATTGCTGCGGGATCAATTAAATTACATCTCCCCCATCTGGCGAGTCGACTCATTCTCCGAGCGAGGTGATTGACTCCGAGTCTTTCTTTAGAGTCGGCCCATGGCCTGAGGCGACTACAGACGTGTCTCCTTACTCTCCTATGTGGTTCGGAGACCGCCAAGATTGCCTCTCCATGCCACTGCCGGGCAGAATGGCAGTCCCAAACATTGGACCGGTGAATGGTCCATTGGTCCCAGAGTGTGATTGAACTTGTGTATACAGTTATACATTGTACTTATAGGTTATACCTAGTTACTTTTCATAGATTCTAGTTTTTCATTTAAAAACTGAAAGTTCTGATTTTTTTAATACCAAATTTTAAGAAATATGTATCAGAGAGACAGTTTTAAACACTTAATACCAACACAAACCAATACACTTACACTACACAATTATTATTCTAGTTTATTCATTTAAAAACTGAAAGTTCTGATTTTTTTAATACCAAATTTTAAGAAATATGTATCAGAGAGACAGTTTTAAATACTTAATACCAACACAAACCAATACACTTACACTACACAATTATTATTGAATTCTTTATTAATAGGGCACATGTATGTACAAACAAGGAATGATAAAAATTAAAATACAAAATTAACAACAATATAAAAGAGAGAGAAAAAAGATAAACAATATAGATAAAATATATACAGATGTCCTAACTAAAGGGCGGGGTTATTGCTTATGGCTATCTCGTCCATCAAACAAACAATGGACACTGAAGAAGCCCAGAGCAAAACTAACACCTTTTTCTAACACGTTCCTACCAGTCCTAATAATTTCCACACGGAAGCCGTTAACCATTCGTCCAAGGCAGGAAACCTTACAGAAATTTCGCCCCGGAATTCGAACCCAGAAGCACTAATAGAAGCATATTTATTTACCAGTAGTGGTGTGTATGACCATAGATGTTGACATGCACCACTATAATCTAATAAAAGATACATAGATAGACACTCGTAGATTTACCAGTAGCCCGTTCCAGAAACACTCTTTACTCTCTTAGGGCAAAATTAATAGACAAATTCTATCACTCAAGTCATTGCTAAGCGTCGGATTTCCCTATCTTACTCATGCGCGGATATAGCCCTCTTGTACTGGGGGGGCACAATCGCACAATATACCTAACTAGCGGGTCGCACCCGCCGCTTCGCAAGCCACACACATACACACACACAAACGCACAATCCCCCCCCCCCCCCCCCCCACACACACACACACACACACACACACACACACACACACACAAATTTCAATATTTTTCGTGTCACCCATCCATTTCTTGTCCTTACTGGAGCTCAAGAATGGCTCATCAGAATTTCGCGATCAATATGTCAAATGAAGACTCCAACCCTTGCAAAAACATTCTCGCTTTGAGTTAACAATTTATTCGTCACGACATATTTCGAGAAAATATGTCATTCAGGTCAAAAAACGTAAATACTTTTTGTTTACCCATCCATTTTATGTCCTTACTCAACGTAGGTCAAGAACGGCTCATCAGAATTTGGTGATTGATATCTCAAATGAAAACTTGAACCCTTGCTTAAAACTTTCTCTTATTGAGTTGATACGCCGCCGCCGTGGCGCCGTCACGACAAATTTTGAGAAAAAAAATGTAATTTCGGTGGAAAAATGTGATTTTTTTTGTGTCACCCATCCATTTTTTGTCCTTACCCCGTGTAGCTGAACCCTAGAGATATATTCCCTGATCCAAATGGACCTATAGGTAAAATTTCAGGTTTCTCGGACAATCTGTGTGGATTTGACAACTTTATTATTTAGTTATTTCTTATTGGTCTTAGAATTGGGAATTATTTTGGTGCCCGTGCCCCTCTAACTCATTGAGATCTTTTTTTTTTACGGGATATTAGTCTTAGAATTGGGAATATTTTGGGGCCCGTGCCCCCCTAACTCATTGAGATCTTTTTTTTACGGGATTAGTCTTAGAATTGGGAATTATTTTGGGGTCCGTGCCCCTCTAGCTCATTGAGATTTTTTTTTTTAACGGGATTAGTCTTAGAATTGGGAATTATTTTGGGGCCCGTGCCCCCCTAACTCATTGAGATCTTTTTTTTACGGGATAACTCATTGAGATCTTTTTTTTTACGGAATATTAGTCTTAGAATTGGGAATTATTTTGGGGCCCGTGCCCCCCTAACTCATTGAGATCTTTTTTTTACGGGATAACTCATTGAGATCTTTTTTTTTACGGAATATTAGTCTTAGAATTGGGAATTATTTTGGGGCCCGTGCCCCCCTAACTCATTGAGATCTTTTTTTTACGGGATTAGTCTTAGAATTTGGAATTATTTTGGGGTCCGTGCCCCCCTAGCTCATTTAGATTTTTTTTAACGGGATTAGTCTTAGAATTGGGAATTATTTTGGGGCCCGTGCCCCCCTAACTCATTGAGATCTTTTTTTTTACGGGATTAGTCTTAGAATTGGGAATTATTTTGGAGCCCGTGCCCCCCTAACTCATTGAGATCTTTTTTTTTAAACGAGATTAGGTATAATGAAATTTGAGAAACACCGCTTATCGAAAAAATCTGGGGGGCACGTGCCCCCCGTGCCCCCCCCTATATCCGCGCATGATCTTACTCAGTACGCAATCCATGACTTAGCCGACTTAGCGCCACAGAGGTATTAACAAAAACGTCTATTAATTCCGCCCTTAATCTCCAAAACGCCCTTTCACGGTTGAAAGGGAGATTCGCGTATTTTAAGAGTGGAGAGCTGGAGAGTGTTTCTAGAATGGGCCACAGGTAAACACTTATCCCCCAAGTTAATGCATGCTAATGAATCGTTATTACACTTGATACAATTACAAAGTGATACCTAATATTGATATCAAGTGATTGATTATCACAAGTACCTTACTTATTAGCATATGAATATAATCATTATACAGGGTGTATCAAAAGCTCATGTATAAAAAGAAACCAAGAATAGTAGAGCTCAAATAAAGGCCACTTAGCTTAATAAACCCCTATATGGAAATGGACCCTATAAGGTCGCTAGGGTATATTTCATGACCCCCCCATAACTCCGCCCCTGAACGAGGAAAAAGTGCCAAATACTCACCAAAGAAACATGATAACAATCGGAGACGTCATGCAAAAAATGGAGTATCGCAAAATATTTTTAACTGCCAACTTGTGTTGGCCCTAGCGACCCTAGGGTCCATTTCCGTATATAGGTTTATTAAGCAAAGTGCCCTTTATTTGAGCTCTACTATACGTGGTTTCTTTTTGTACATGACCTTTTGATACACCCTGTATATTACTTATAATAACATCATCGTCATGAGTGGAAGATAACGCGAAATTGAAAGATAAAACTCTCACACTTCCAGATGTAAACAACCTGATGAGTTGGTGGTAACAGGGATGAACCACCTAGCACAGATGGCACTTTCGAATTCAAGAGTTTCCAAAACACTCATGTTCAGAAACGCCGGCCGTGGAGAGAACATGGATTAGGGTCTTTTTTTGAGGTTTGCCGTCGCTTTTAACTGCATGCCTATCAAAGACGAGGGTTTTACCGTCCATTCGCTGGAAGCTCACAAACTTGCTACTCAAATCAACCCCAATCAGCTTAGGGACGGGAATAGCCAGCATCACGAGGGTTCTAATTTGTATGGTCACATTGGTCACCTATTCAAATCCTAACCTCGCTGGACATTGCTAAATTTAAGCGACAGAACGAAAACTGGTGTATTGTTACAATTTTAGTGGGTAGCGCAGGATTTAGCACTTTAACATACAACATCTTGTATTTTTTTTTGCCTAGGTATAATGCCGCCGCTGGTCGCTGCTTCACATCAAGCTACTCATTTTTCCTCACGAGGTGAGTGGACCCCGATATAATTATGTATATGATATATTCGGAAATAATAAACCAATTGAATGCAAGATTTTAAGAACGGACCCACCCACATTCAATTATTCACAATCAGGGGATCTAGCATGTGCATAAAAGGGGCCGGAACCAGATATCTGCTTCCGAATATTGTGAAGACACATACTCGTACATATAATATATTACATTTATTTTAAATACCTAAATGATTCACATTTGTAAAACATAATAATATGTATGTAATATTATATAAAACTAGGATTCTTTAATTTAAATTTTCACTCACCTAGTTTTATATAATATTACATACATATACCTAAGAATTTGGATTTCTAATATGAACCTAATAACAAATAAACATAATAATAACAATATCGCCTTAATTATACTGACAGATTACTCCAGCAGTTATTATGAGGTTAAAATCGCAAGAGGGAGGATAACTTATCATGTCCCGGCTGGGATTCGAACCCGCGACCTCTCGATTAGTAGACAGACGCCTTGACCACTGAGGTACCTGGACAATCTAGACATGTGTATATATTTCTTCCGTATGAATGTATAATGGACATCTTCCAAATAGGAGGATAACTTGTCATGGCCCGGTTAGCTTTCGAACCCGCGACCTCTGGATTACGAGACAGACGCCTTGACCACTGAGCTACCGGGATAGACAAAATAATATTAATAAAATCACAAAAAACTTCTGCCAGATCACACACAGGGGTTAACGAACCCATTAGTTCATCGTGAAACCATTTAACCAAGGCACCTGCTAAGATTACACTTGACCCCGTAATCCCGGTATCAATGGAGATATAACAGGGGGAAAGGTCAGCACCATTCTCCGCAATTAGAAATACGCAATTAGCATCAAGTTCACCATACAAGGTGTCCCAAATGTATGTATTTAGAAGCACTATAGGCCAAATTATCTGGCTGGGGGACTATAAACAGGAAGTAGACCAGCATTGGCTTGGCTCTTGTCACTTATTAGCCTCCTTGTAAAGACAGTGGTAGAAGTGCTGATTCATTCCTCCACTGTCTGGCTACCATCGTTCACGATGACTCCACCCTATGATGATAGACCAAATTATAAAACTGGATAGATTAACTAATCCTACACTTCCCTTAACACGCGTTCTGGTGGGAATTTCCACAACAGCACACTTATATCGGCTGTTAAGTGATAGTGGCTTAGACTAACAAATTCTCGATATTAATTCGGGCCTACGTTCGTGCCACTCATCTGCACTTGAAACAGTCGAAACCCAACCTCCTAACTATCTACCATGACATTGTTGGACTTTCGCAATTATTTCCTCGTTCTCAGAAATGTGTTCAAAGTTCAAATCCTAGGACAGTGTTTTTAACTACAGAACTGAAGAAGATTATTGGAATATTTTTTACCTTAAAAAGTTCAAATTATGACTTAAAATGGGGTTTTAATATCATAAATTAGAATTACATAAAAAAAAATCCTCTACTTTCTTTTTTGTTTAAATGGACAGTATGGACACCTTTATTTTTATTTTGAGATACAGATACGGAGTGTGGACACCCTTATTTTTATTTTGAGATACAGATACGGAGTGTGGACCCAACTAATTTTAATTAGAGATACAGATACGGAGTGTGGACACCCTTATTTTTATTTTGAGATACAGATACGGAGTGTGGACCCAACTAATTTTAATTAGAGATACAGATACGGAGTGCGGACACCCTTATTTTTATTTTGAGATACAGATACGGAGTGTAGAACCCTTATTTTTATTTTGAGATACAGATACGGAGTGTAGAACCCTTATTTTTATTTTGAGATACAGATACGGAGTGTGGACACCCTTATTTTTATTTTGAGATACAGATACGGAGTGTGGACCCAACTAATTTTAATTAGAGATACAGATACGGAGTGTGGACACCCTTATTTTTATTTTGAGATACAGATACGGAGTGTGGACCCAACTAATTTTAATTAGAGATACAGATACGGAGTGCGGACACCCTGTATATATAGTGTATATCAGTTAAATGCAAAACTTGGAGATAAACAGTCCGGGGTCGAGGTTATAAACATTACTAATGCGCCTCTGTTAAGTGACTACACCCGGGGAATGTTTACAAACAATTGAGAAAGTCAACAATGCTATAGCGTGCGTGGTGTTTCAGATAACTGCCAACTTGGCCAAACTTCATTTTCTTTAGAATTCCCAAACAATTTAGTTTTCATAATAATAACAATATATAGTAATAATAGTAACACTCTTTAGTGGATGGTAAACACCCGGCGAGCTCAATGCTCAAAGCACTTTCTACCACCTATAACCCTCAGAGTCTTATTATTATGTGGTCACAAACTCAAAATAATGAGGAAAAATTCATGCACTGGGTGGGATTCGGACCAACGGATCCTGACCTTACATAGATCACCAGACTATAGCGCGTTAACCACTTGACTTCCAGTGCACACTACCACCCAACCGGACCTCCCACTTACTATATACGTCTGGTTAAGGAAACTTATCTGAAACGTGAATGTTTACAACAAATTATGCTTCTAGCTAGCTCATGATATGTTAAACATAAATATTTATGCAAGTGACAAGCGCCAATGGGGTCAAATTTACATACCGTCGTGATAAAAACAGTTGAGCATGTCAGCGATATAGTTTATTCAATAAGTGCATAATTTTACAACGTACATAATAGGTAGGCCGGACATTAGTTACTAGTAAAACTCTTTTGACTTACAACTACTTTGGACATGCCTACAACTACTAATTACAGGAGTAGACCAACTATAGTTGACATGAGGAACCAAAATATCAGATACATAATATATAAGTTCACAACACACACAAGTTGTGGGAGACAATATGACTACAGACAAATTACAAGCGGGACAACTCCCTTAAAGCTACATACTTTGGACATGCTAAATCGCAGGAGTAGACCAACTAGACATGACATATAACTGAAGGAAATATGAGATAAATAATAAATAGTTCACCGAGTTGTACAACTCACACAAGTTGTGGGAGTCAATTAGACCAGACAATATGTTAACAAAAGAGAAGTGTTTCAAAGCCTTATTTATTTCGTAGCCATGAAACAGGAGCTATTAAGACGCTTGTGGACTGTGTTGTAGCTTGCCCATCCCGTAGTGTGTCTCCCATCTGATGGGCGAGGAATGACACAATTTCTCCTATTTAGGTGCTGGGTCAACATAAGTGCATCGGTATGTGTTCCTTACAAACAACTGTAACCAACTACAGAATATTCTTAAACCCGAACAAGCACGGCTAGGTTCAGTTCCGCAAGGGTTAATTATAAAGGAAAAGTCCAAGTTCTCATGATGGTTGATTGCACAAAGAAATATGTGGTTCAGAAAGAACCAACTATTCAATAACATACAATAACAACTACCGAATACAATTTTTACCAATTTGGGGTTTGAAGTTCGAGGATCTTACCACTGAACTAATCGTACTACGCTATCTCAAAGACATCTACTTCAAACTATTTTGGACATACATAATAGCTGGCGTATTAAAACTATACTTTGATAGTAATGATTTATATCAAGGGTGGTGCGGAAGAGAATGCCAAAGGCATTATCACCACCCTTGATTAGACTTTGTTTACCTTTCATTAATTATGCCCTTTCACTGGACCTGTATATAAATAAATGTAAATAAAGTTTGATCAAAATTGTTGGATAATAATTTATAAATAAAATACTCAAGACATGACTGGAGCAATCACGATGCAGTTCATGTGTCGGATTCCGAGGAGGGCTGGTTGGTGAATTATAGCCTGGTGGGAGTGCAACTTGCAAACTAGGTTATCTAGTCAATCAGAGCAAATAGCTAAGAGATAAAATTGCCAAGAGCAGTCGAATAAGCAGTTATAGGTAACTTTACACATGGGTTGAACCCGTAAATTCTCGTATATAAAAAAATTGCGGAGATTTGCAGGTTGCTGGTATTATGTGGTCCAAATCCTAAATGGGAGAGTAAATTGCCCCAGCTTGGTTTCGAACTCACGACTTCTGGATTGAAATGTTTACCAAATTTTCAGATGTGCATAATTTCAAAATTGAACACACTACACACTGGACACGGAAGGAGCCCATGACAATTGTTCTGGGCTCCCACGCCCCACAGGGTTCTATACCCCTCTCAATCCTTCCACCGGCACCGACTTGACATTACACATGGACAAATAATGTGATTCTAATAAATGTAATCTAATCCTGTTTCATAATTTGGCACTTAGTATGTGGTCCAAATCCAAAATGGAAGAGTAACTTGTCCCAGCTTGAATACTTTTTTTTTCAAGAATTGACGGGATGTATTCCCATTTATTACAATATTAAAATACAAACATCATTACAATATTAATATACAAACATCATTACAATATTAAAATACCAACAAAAATATTAAAACCGTCTGAAGCGCCTTTAGGGCCAAAACAGACGTCTTCTTACCATAGTCCCCGTGCAGGGTGCACAGCTGGGCGTGGATGGGGCATATCTCGCCCGTGCTCTGGTTGTAGTGATGATACTGATGGTACTCGTAGTGATGAGGGGCGTACAGGTCGACATTGTTGTGGTGGTAGTGAGGGGCGGCGGGTTCCACGATGGGCTGCCCGGCTACCATAACTACACCCGGGGGAACCACTCGTTACGTAGGGGCGGCGAAAAATCCACCGAAAATCCGCCGAAAATCAACCGAAAATCCACCGATTTGTTTGGACGAATTTGAATAGAAAAACTCAATACTTCCGATTTCTAATATCAGAAATTTATCGGAAGTACCTAATAGAAAAGGGATTTTTTTGGGACAGCTCGATTTTAAGGTTTACATGATAATTTGTAATTGACTTTCTATATCACAACGTGATCGGCATTGAAAAATGGCACCGGGATTATTGAATTGGAATTGAAATTATTTTAATAAATTATATAGAAAAATATTTATATTTTTTAACAGTAAGTAAAAATTGCATAACAAAATATTCTAAAACAAAGGGATCACATTCTCTTTCTTCTAAACAAAATGATTTACGAAATAATTGAAAATACTTTGGTATTGATTATTGAAAAATATTGTAATGTTAATTAAAAAACTTAAATTATGATAAGAAAAAGTTACGAATACAATATAAAAACTACGAAATTAAATTTAAAATGTTGAAAGCATAAACTGAAGATTTTTTTGCTACGAGTACAAACCTGAAAGCAGAAGAAGAAAAAGAAAAAAATAATTAGCGAAAATTTCAAAAGAAAAAAATGAAATAACTTACAAAACACTACAAATTAAAACTATAATTACTGAGCATTAAAAAAGGAAAGTAGCGAATAAATGAAAGCTACATTTTCCTATAAAATTATGGTGCGACATGAGAACGATTATAACGAGAGGAAAAATAAGTTATTATTGTTGATGTTGAAGGTAAGTCGCATTACTTACTTAAATATGTATTTACAATGCACGTAATATTAAAAGAATTGGATTCAAAGCTGAACTATAACATTTATAAAACAATCGAAAACGTCACGGGGACTCGTCACCAAAGCAACAGACAACATACTGGAAATATACTAAAGCAAACCAACCGAAGTCCACAACCAACCGAAATACCTCAACATAACTCGAGAACTGAAATACCACGTATACATATCTCGAGCCCAGCAGAATCAATGAGATAGGAGTTCAGCCGCAGGGCAAACCCCATCAAAAGCTATTGGAGATATGTACAGTGGTCACATATTAGAAACTATAAAATATATGTAGTTTTTTTCTTCTTCTTCTTCGAATAATTCCGAACAAAACTGGAAATCCTTGAACTTCTACAAGAAAACGACAGAGAGTACATTAGGAGAGAGAGAGAGAGACAGAGTACATTAGGAGAGGACTGCGATGAAGAAAATGAGAAAGAGGAAGATAGAGGAGAGAGAGATATTAGAGAAGAGAAATAGAGAGGGAGAGAGAAAAAGGGAGGAAAAGAGAGAGAGAGGGAAGATGAAGAAGAATAAGAAGATTTATGGAGAGGAAGAACAGTGATAATATCACGATTGTGTTAAGTCTGGTAACAATCATACCTGATTTGGTAACAATCATACCTGATCTGGTAACAAACATACCTGATCTGGTAACAAACATACCTGAAGTATGGAAGCTCACCCAATCTAATAACTTTGACCCAAGAACTGCTGGATAAAATTGTACCAAATAACTAGCGGAATTTCCCAATTCGAGTGTGTCACATACTGTCACATGCAGATGCAATATGTATATTGTACGTCTCTTTATTTTTATATGGCGCTCCCTGTCGGTAGCTTCCTGTCACTCAGTGGTAAAGGCGGCACTCTGTGAATCCAGAGATTCCAGAAGTCGCGGGTTCAAAACGCCGTAGGGACATGACACGTTATCCTACGAATTGGGAATTTGTACCAGATAGTAATGCGTCTTGGGCTTACTGCTGGAATAATGGCGATATTATTACTCACACTTCGGCCAAGGTGTTTGATGGTATACTATTTCAGCATCAGTGCTAAACAATGTGATATCTGTGCTTTAACATCATTCAGTAGCTACAGGAGATGTAAATATAATACTCAAAATCTGCATAGTACATTGATCGTGGCATATGATGTAATGATAAAACCTCGAATGAAATTACACATTTTAGATGAGCTAATTTTGTAAGGCGTGTTCTCTGTCTTCATTTAATAGCATAGGTGTAAAATTACAGCTTTCGCCAACAGCTTCTTGCATTTGAACGAAACATCAACAAGAGACGGGAGGGCATGCTTGCAAGGATGATCACGGATCCACGTTACGTAACCACGCCGGTCTCCCAACCCGTAGTACAACTGCGCAAAACAACCCGAAGCAAAATGGTCGCAAAAAACTTGTACAGAATATCCAAATGGCCACAAAAATATAATAAAAAAATACTCGCCACTTCGTTCAGTGGATTGCCTTGGAAAGAAAACTAACAGAAAGAAAAAGAAGTAAAAACTACTGCAAACATACCAGACGCAGGCACTGCAATTGATGATGACACTCAATCATGGATATAGGAGAACTCAAGGAAACGGATTTTTTTTTGTCCAATATCCAGATTTCTCTTATAAAGAGAGGTTATTGTCCCTTATGGATTGGTATATCTGACCTAAAATCGTTCTCTTGTATCCAGGTTTCTTTTATATCCAGTTCTCTTATATCCAAGTTTTTTTTTTATATAAATGCAGTTCTCTTGTATCCAAGTTTCTTTTATATCCAGATTATTAAGTTCACTTATATCCAGTTCTTTTACATCAAGGTGTGACTGTATTATTAGTATTAATTAACAATGTACAATTGTACATATACAGGGTGAGCATAAAGTCTCACCCCACCCCCCGTATCTCGAGAATGGCTGAAAATACAAGAAAACGCAAGAACCCGTATTACCTAATTTTTAGGGGGATTAATTTTCAGCCAAAAATTTTTTGCCTACACGGCCCCAGTCAGGCTGGGCATGGACCAACTTTAAAATCTTAAATAGAATGGTATGTCTTGTGGCATATTGTTTTAAAGGTCTCATAGAGAGAAGTTCATTACAACAAATTTCAGTGAGCTACAACTTACCGTTCTTGAGATACAGGGTCGAACGTCAGCGTATTATCCATATATTTTGACCTATAACTCGTTAACTGTAAATTATAGAAAAATGAAATTTGTTGATAATAACTCCTTATGACGAGCGCTGTCGAAAAAGGTATAACTCGACATACTCTGTTGATAATAGTTTCTGGTCGGTTTCGTCAGCCAGGCGGACGAACAGTCCGAAAATTTTTTACGAAAAAACAAATCAAGTTTTAACTTGTTCGAAAGTTCTTGCCATAAGGAGTTATTTTCAACAAATTTCATTTTTCTGGAATTTATGGTCAACGAGTTATAGGTCAAAATATGTGGATATTACGCAAGACGTCCAACCCTGTATCTCGAGAACGGTAAGTTGTAGCTTACTGAAATTTGTTGTAATGAAATTCTCTCTATAAGACCTTTAAAACAATATGCCACAAGACATACTATTCTATTTAAGATTTTAAAGTTGGTCCATGCCCAGCCTGACTGGGGCCGTGTAGGCAAATTTTTTTTGGCTGAAAATTAATCTCCTTAAAAATTAAGGAATACGGGTTTTTGCGTTTTCTTTTATTTTCAGCCATACTTGAGATACGGGGGGTGGGGTGAGACTTTATGCTCACCCTGTATACAATGTATAAAAAACATGGTGGCATCAACACTTTAATGTCTGCAACATATACATACGTGTCCACTGTCCATTACACATATGTACGTACGTCGTACAATCGTACATGTCAACAGGATTATATACAATACATATATGTCATATATGTATGTATTGTATATACATGTCAACAACACCACCACAGGCAAAGGCGTGTTGGATACCATGCATAGATTGCATATTCCAGAAGCTAGGACCTTGTGCAATGGACGTAATCAGCACATTCCATGAAGAAAAGACGATAATGGTTCTACAAATAGCTCACCAGCAGAGATAGAGTGGATCGTATGGTTCTGGTTGGTTACTATAGTTTTAAAGTGGATCGTATGGTTCTGGTTGGTTACTTAAGTTTTATGGTGGATCGTATGTTTATTGTTGGTTACTATAGTTTTATGGAGCTATCTCTGACGTCCATGCAATCTTTCCACCACCGGGAGATAGGTACAGTCGGAGACCTGGATATAAGAGAACTCAACAGACTCGATTTTTTTTTACTTTCCTTATTTCTCCTATATCTTCCTGGAAATATTTATTTTCCAGGAAGATATAGGAGTTCCTGAGGTTATTTTCCTGGAATATTTAATAACTAAACGGAGAAAAATGGCGATCAAAAGAAAAATTTCCCCACAAGATTTGTTGGCTGAAAATAAACGACCCTCGCTATGAACTTTAATGAAGCGATACGTGGAGGTGTTGAATTCGAGGAAACAATTGCCGTCATGCAAAGCAAAAGTTGGGTAGAGTCAGAGTTCTAGGAATTGGCGGAGGCGCGGGGGTTGGGATTGTTCTGAAAGCTCTCAGAACCGGGAGAGCTGACATTGAACAAAATGCAGTCTTTAGAGAAATACTGGTGGTGCGAGAGGGGTGAGAGGAAATAAGAAATACAGGGAGGGAGAGAGAAAAAGAAAGAGAAAGAGAGAGAAATAGGAGACGTGATGGTTGAAAGAGAGAGATAGGGAGAAAGAAGGATGTTTGGAGAGAGATAGGGTGAAAGAGGGAGGTAGAGAGAGGGAGGGAGAGGGAGAGAGAGAGAGAGAAAGAGGAGGGTTTGGAGAGAGATAGGAAGAAAGAGGGAGGTTTGGGGGGGGGGGGAGAGAGCAGAGAGAAAGAGGGAGGTAGAGAGAGAGAGAGATATAAAGAGAAAGAGGGAAGTAGAGAGAGATATAAAGAGAAAGAGGAAGCGCGGTTTGGAGAGGAAAGGAAGTAGCGATGGAAGTTTCAGAGGGAGGGAGAAGGCGCAATTGTAGGTCAGTAAAACAGAGACAGAGATAGGAAACGGGAAGAGTGCAAGAGAGAGGACACTATGACGCGACTCTCTGCTTTCACTCTGTTGGCATTGATTGTCCTTTTCTTATACCCCCCCCCCCCCCCCCCCCCCCCCCACTCTCTCTCTCTCCTCCCAATAAGAAGAAGATGATTTCCTTCCTCTCCCTCACCTATCAAGGAGATGCTATTTTTCTGGAAAATATAATAAAATGGAATAGGGAATAGGCATATTGTGGAAAAGTGGGGATCTTGTTAGCTTTGGCAGCATTGATGGATATCACTAGCGTCAATGGCTCTTTAAATGCACCAGTTCTGCGAGGTGAAGACTTTGTGATGCTGGCATTCCGGCCCAACCTGGGTGAGGTCAATGTGGGTAGCAGGTTTGTGAGTTTCCTGCGAACGGAGGGTAACACCCCCGCCTCGAGATGACCTAGCTGTTGAAGGCAATAGGTGAGTTCGGTGCGAAGATTACCCGCACCTTTTTCGCATGTATGAATTCGGTGCCGCCGAAAAAAGGTGATGTATGAGTTCGGTGCGGTCCTAATGACTTATAAATTGATTGTTTTTTTATAATGTACTCTGTTGCTTGTTAACAGTCATCCTGCTGTTATTAAGTTAGTAGATTATGTTGTAGACAGTTACATTCAGCAAGGCTGTCCATTTCCTCCTTGAAGGCCATGCCTAGGGTTAAAGGTTAGGTAAAATACAATGAAGGCCATGCCTTGGGTTTATAGTAGGGTTAGGTAAAATACAATGAAGGCCATGCCTAAGGTTTATAGTAGGGTTAGGTAAAATATAATGAAGGCCATGCCTTGGGTTTATAGTAGGGTTAGGTAAAATATAATGAAGGCCATGCCTTGGGTTTATAATTGGGTTAGGTAAAATACAATGAAGGCCATGCCTTGGGTTTATAGTAGGGTTAGGTAAAATACAATGAAGGCCATGCCTTGGGTTTATAGTAGGGTTAGGTAAAATACATTGAAGGCCATGCCTATAAGGAAAAAAATACTATAATTACCTGATCATCAGGGCAAGTACCAGGGCACCGAATTCATACATGACCTTTTTTAGGCGGCACCGAATTCATACATGACCTTTTTTAGGCGGCACCGAACTCATACATTTTTTTATTTTCCGCACCGAACTCATACGTAGCCCTGTTGAATGGGATGTAAAACCCCAGTTAATAATGATTCATGAGTGTCATGACTCTCCTCTGCAGTCTTGAAGTTCTTAGCACCTCACACTTGATTCTTGTTCATCCTTCCGAAGACTCTTTGTGGTGGTGCCTATCACTAAATTTTGTCGTGCACCTCAAATTCGGGGGAGGGGGGAGAATCTTGCTTCATTTGAGATACCTCGCTCTGTCCCTTTTGCAAGATATCCGTTCTTCTCCTTTCAGAGGGCAGGTGATAATCCTGTCGAATCCCTCTCATTTGGAGAGGGGAAATCGTTCCTTATTAGAGATTGCTCACTTTTTGGCCTTTTTGCTTTTTTCCACTTCTATCCGTTCAAAGGTCAGACGATAGTCCTGTCAAATCCAGTCAGGCACACCAGTCAGATCTGATTTTCCGGTCCTTTTTTCTCTCTAGAATGACGCTGAGTGACGTACCCTGCCTGTTTTTTACTTCCGAGAAATTTCTAATATTAGAAATCGGAAGTATTGTGTTCGTTTTTGTAAAAAAAAAATATTTTTTTGCTCCGATTTCAATTTTTTTCATATTTCTGGACGTTTCATAACCTATTGAGTAAATTTGGTTTTGTGTCCGTCTGTCGGTCTGTCTGTCTGTCTGTCTGTCTGTCGGTCTGTTAAAACGATTCCTTGTAACGCGCAAATCTCGGAAACTACTCGACCGATTTTGATGAAATTTTGCACACATCTAGGAGACATTCTGTAGATGGTCCCATTTTAAATTCATTGAATTCATACCAGCGGTTCTGGGTGAAATAGACCATGCGCCTGACCACTAACTTTTTACATAAACGCTTATATCTCGTGAAAGGTACACCCGATTTCGATGAAATTTTGTAAGAATATACATATTATTGTTTAACATAGGTTATTTATATTTATTTTTAAATTAATTATAATTTGACTCTGATATTTAAGAAAATCCGAAATTTTGGACAAAAAAGTAAAAAAATAAGGACCACGACTTGCCGATACAGAATTTTTTGTGGAATTCAGATTGTAGAAAAAACGATATTCTACCATATAAAACAAATTTGAAGAAAATCGGTTGAGCCGTTTTGGAGATACAAGTAATTTTCTATAAAATCTCAAAATTGGCAGGTGTTTACACTGTGAAGCAATCACGAGGAAGTATTGTGTCCATAATTGGCAGTGTTTTTTTTTTTTTTTCGTTTTCCTTTCTCTGTAGCCTTCCTTGATTTGTTTTTGTTTGTTTTTTCCCACTTCTTTTCTAGGCTTATTCTTGGCATTGATTTCAATCTTCATATGACAAGGTGGAATAATGATGAAACACCTCAAACCATGCACCACCGCTCACCGACAGGTGGAATTGGTTTTTGATATATGAAATGAATTCGTTAGTGTTGTGATTTTCTCTGCGTTCCAACTAACCAAGATAGCCGATTTTATGGGACAGTTTGTTTTTCCCCTTCTTTTTTAGACCTTTTCTTAGCTTTGATTTCAATCTTCATATTGCAAGATGGAATTGGTCTTTTATATACAATTAGTTTGTTACTGTTGTGATTTCCTGTGTTCAAACTAACCAAGATGGCCGATTTTACGGGACAGGTTTGAGACATTACGAGTTCTCCATTACTTATTGCTCCATGATTTTAAGTGTTGGAAATAAATCATCTAGTGATCCTATAAGTAATAATAAAAAAAACTCTGCGGAAGGTAGGTAACCACCAGACGAGGTTAACGCTCAAAGCATTTTCTACGACCTAACCCTCAGAGTCTTATTATTATGTGGTCACAAACTCAAATTAATGAGGAAAAATTCATGCACCGGGTGAAATATTATTATAGTAAGCTTTATTAGGTAGAACAAAAATATTTACAGTAAAATACAATGTAATTGTAAATAAAAAACAAAAAGATTCAGCAAAGATACAAGAACAAAAAAGAGAATGAAGTTAATGTCCTACCTAAAGGGCGGGGTAATTGCCTGTGGCAATCTCTTCCACCCAACCTACCTAAAGAATATGAACCAACGGATACCTACTCTACCTGGATTACCAGACTAGCGCGTTAACCACTTGACTACGAGTGCAATAAATCATTTCAAATACGTTCACTTGAATCTCCTAGGTATTATTTGTCGGTAGACGTGTCAGAACCCTCATGAGTGCATTCGAACGGTTATCTATCACTCATCTATCACTCGTTAATGAGTTTCCCTGAGTGCTGATGACGGGAAATCAATTACCTTGCTCGCGGCCTTATCAGTCCCATATATCACCGGAACACTAACTGGGGCAATTAGCATGGTCTTCGTGGACAAGTGATAAGAGCTTATCAGTTGAAGGGTCCCTGGACGTGGCAGGTCGTCCGCCCTTATTCACTGGTGGTTAGGTGGTTACAGGCTAGCTCACAAGTGTGTCATACCACCAATTAGGTACTGATTGTACTGATAAGGGTTGGATGGAAGAGATTGCCAAAGGCAATAACCCCGCCCTTTATTGAGGACATATATTATGTAAATATTTATTTATTTTTTCTTTATTCTTCTCTTATATTGTATTGTATTTTAATTTGTTATTTGTGTTGTATATAATACTAGCCGTTTGCCCGTGCTTTGCAACGGGAATAAATTTCAAATTTACTAAGGCATGGCCGTACTGCTCGACAGCAATGACTTTTTGAACTTTTTATAATTTTTCTGAATAAAACGATAATGGTTTTGGGGGGGTCAATTCTGAGACATTTTTCGCTATCTCTTACCGTTTTGGCTAAACAACTCCGGACAAACAAACAAACATAGGTAGGTAGGTAGGTAGTCCTTTTTTCTGTTTTATATATAGAGATGTCCAATTAATAAAGTGTAAATAAATAAATTGTGGAATTGTTAAAGAGAATGTCGTAGGCATCACGAAGCCTTCGCCTCGTTGGAAGTTGTTTAACTTCGGTGATCCTACGAGAACCGGTGCATTCGATGCGCCATCGACGCTGACAGTATTGTTTGGGTTTTGTATTTCATAATTTTGCAATTTATTATGTTCAACTCTATCTGCCTGAAGCGGTAAATACTCTGGGAAAACATATTTACGACGCAATTTACCGTTCCAGATTCTAAATAAACAGTTCCACGAACCAATTTGATAATACTATATTAATTATCTTCGGCCATGAGGGTGTATATGACAAAGTAAACAAACTGAAAAACACTCTCATCAATAGCTGCATTCACTGAATTGACTTTGCTATCGTCATACATAATTTGTCTCTCCATATCCGAAGGTCGTCAGCGTCGATGGCGCGTTGAATGGCGGTTCTCGTAGGATCACCGAAATTAAGCAACGTCCAGCGAGGTGAAAACTTCGTGATGCTGGCATTCCTGCTCAACCGGCCTGAGTGAGCTTAATGTCAGTAGAAGGTTTGTAAGTTTCCTGCAAATGGAGGGTATAGCACCCCCGTCGTGATTTGACCATGCAGTTGAAAGCGACGTCAAACCCAAATGAAAAAAAAAGATATATTCGATCCTTTGCTTCATATCCTTTGCCGGACCGAAAACCCCTTTGGAAAGTCAACTGCTTAACGGCGCTAGTCTGGTGATCCAGTAGGGGTCCGTTGGTTCATATCTAAAGCGGGCTTTGTAGCTGTATACCTATACAGTTGTTCTCAAGGAGAAAGTTAAGGGATAGTGTCCACTAAGAGTAACTAATCCTGTTTCATAATTTGGCCCTAAGTAGTGCATCTTTTGGCCTAAAAAAAAATTGTTGGACCAAACTTACACTGTCAGAAGTCTATCTCGCATAGTATGGGCTGTGGGCTCTATATGTATGCAGGAGTATATTCATGTATGTGTGTATGTATATTTGTATATATTATGTTGAGACACATGCATAGCAGTGGGAACAGTGTTGCCAGAAGCTCATGGTGCCCCCATGTGCTGCTCGTTTGATAACGAAGGTCATTGCCCCCCCGGGCCATGTCGTTCTTAAGAGATACTCTACCTTCATTCAGTTGAATTCAATTAAATAATGAAGAGGTGTGTGTGTGTGTGTCTCATAAGTCTCATTGCAGATTGCTCCCAAAGGGTTGGGTGGAAGAGATTGCCACAGGCAATAACCCCGCCCTTTAGTTAGAACATATGTATATATTTTGTTTATATTTTTTCTTGTTAATATTACTTTGTCACCCCCCCCCCCCCCAGAATTCGTTTTTCTATTATTATTTTTTTTCCTGGAACCGCATTATCACAACTCATTATTTAACACAGGTAAAATGAACTATCATTCTGAATCAATATGATTTATATTTTACGCATTTACGTGATTTACGCGTGTCCAGAGGAAATTTCTCATTCGTCAATGTTCTCGAGATATAGGAAGCGTCCTCCCGGATGTGGTTGCCGTGGAAACGGTAGATTCGCATTCCTCACACAAATGTGTTGGCCAAGAATTTTAATCATGCATAGACAGAGAGGTATGTGTGAGTTATGATTTGAGCGTCAAGACGAGAGTTACTTTCACATATTTTTCATACATTCAACGTAGTTTAATGTCCTATATTATTATTCCTATACTGGGTGACTAAAACATTCATTCTTACTTTCCTTACTTTAAGAAAGGAGAGTATGTAATGTAAAAAAAAACAAAAAAATATATATCACTAATCACTGACTTCAGTAGCTCGATGGATATGGCGGCGAACTCATATTCTCGTACACTGGAGATTTGTGGTTCGTGTCTCTAGTATGGCAGTAATATTTACTAGGCGAGTCTAGGTAACTGTGACATCACCATTTTGGTGAACACAAATATAAGTATTTATACATGAAAACTATGTCGTAGATTCGTCAAATTCTTAAGAAGATAAAAAGTAGTTCCAGTTCCAATTTATCTCTCTTTAAGGGAAAATTACTTCTTTATAAGAGAAACCTGGAGGATATAAGAGAACGAATACCGGTTCCTTAAGTTTTCTTATATCCCTTTACCTATAATTTATGTTTTTTCCGACCAGAATTACTCTACAGAAAATTGTTTCTGGAAGGGTTAATACCCCATCAAACCTTCTATCACCATCATGGACACGGAAATTAAGTAAGTGGAGCATTTTGCTTTGTTCTAAAGTTAGGGCCAGATCCCTCTTTTTCCCGCAGATCGAGTTGATTCGCTCCGGAAACACCGTGTATAAAATATCGATACCAAATTTCCAATACATCTCTAGCTTTCACTTCTCCACTGGTGAAAGAGAACCACCAACCACCAGCGGTCACCACAGATGAAAGCTAACCACCACATTGGTGGACGAAGAAAATTGCAACTCTTTCATACATCAGAAGTGCATGAGTCAAGTAGTCTGGTAATCCAGTCAGCGTAGGGATCTGTTGATTCGAATGGGACCCAGTGTATGAAATTTTCCACATTTATTTGAGTTTCTTTGGTGGTAGAAAATGCTTTGAACCTCGCCTGGTGGTTGCCTTCCACTGGAGGAGGGCCAATATCCATGTCAGATTTTCTTGCTTCGACGGTGAGCTTAGACATAGATGAAAAATTGCAAACTGTCACTTTTATAGATTTTAAAAAATCCCCTCTACCCCTCTGTCAAAGTTCAAACTTTCTCATTTCTCCCTCTCTCTCTCTCTCTTTCATTTATCTTTCTATCTCGTTCTTCCTAATACTATTTTCAATTATCTCACTAAATTTTTTTAAGATCTGCCGCGCAATGCACTTAGGTGACTTATAATTAAAATACTAATAACTTACTTAACACTTTGAGCCCATGAATAAAATATATGACTCTCAGCTGACATTTCACAAAGGACATGAGTACCATATATGACCCTCACCCGAAATTTGACTGTGGTCATGTGTACTCTATATGGTGTTCACGACCTTCCTTTGCTTTGAAGACATGAGTACATGAGCACTCTCTATGGCAGTGATTCTCAACGTGGGCGATATCGCCCCCTGGGGGGCGCTAGGGGGGCAATGAGAACATTTTGGGCAGTCGGGGGGCGATGAAATTATTTTGGGCAATAAGGGGGCGATGGAATTGGCTTGACAAGCTAATCATCCTATAATCTAAAAATAACCAACTCCTCCACCAGTGACATATTTGTCACCATTTGCAACAACAACGACTATATTCAGAAAAGATAAACAGCTTAATGTGACGTCATCAACAGCAACCAAAAGTCACATGACAGCGTCCTCTCCTCTTATAAACCTTGGTAAAGTAGGTACTTCTTTCGGTGCGTAGTGACTAGTGACTTCAGTCAGCAGGCCTGTGCTCTTTTTCTGTAAGATTTAAATTTGACTTCAATATATTCTTGACTTCAATTACTTTCTACTTACCTAAGTACACTTGAGAGCAGAAAAAGAGAATCAAACTTTTTCCTCCACCAAATCTGCCATATCTTCGAAATTACTATTTCTATCGAGTCGTATGATATCTCAAAATGTTGTAAATTTTGTTTTCTACAATTTCATAATTTGATTGTTAAAAAAAACCTACCAGAAGCCGTCAAAACGTTATAACCTGAGAAATCAACAAGATTCATTCATAAAAATGGTGAATCAGTATTTTGTGTTGCCTCCCGAGCTTTTGATCACAGCATTCATTCGATTTGGTATTGAGTGGATCAAAGTAACCACAATTTCTTGGGGCAACCTCTCCCATTCTTCGGTCAGGTCCATCTTAAGCACTGCTACAGTCTGCGGAGCCGGTATTCTGCCTCGAATACTTCGTCTGAGTTGGTCCCACAGATTTTCAATCGGATTGAGGTCGGCACTAAGAGAGGGCTAGTCCAAAGTGTCAACATTCTCCTCACCGAAGAACTCCCGAACACAGTTTGCCACATGATGTAGGCGGGCATTGTCGTGCATGAAGAGGAACTGGTCGCCCATAATTTGATCGAGAAGAACCACATGGGTCTGCAGGACTTTAAGAAGCTAGAATTTAACCAAAGAGAACTTCAACTGGATCCAAACTCTCCAGAGAGCATAGGGAAAGGAGACTCAGATTCGCCATAGAACATGTGGATTGGACATCCGAGCAATGGCGCTCTGTTCTCTTCACTGATGAATGCCGGGTGTGTTTGTTTGGTAATGACAGAAGGAAAAGAGTCTATCGAAGAGCGGGAGAAAGGTATGCTGAGTCATACATCACAGAAACTGTCAGTTTCGGCGGTGGTTCCTGTATGGTGTGGGGTGGCATTTCAACTGAAAGAAAGACTGAATTGGTTTTCATCACATGCGATGCGGGAGGTGGCCTGGACAGTCAGAGATACATTGATAACATCCTGCAGACCCATGTGGTTCCTCTCGCTCAAATTATGGGCCACCAGTTCCTCCTCATGCACGACTGTAGCAGAGCTCAAGATCACCCTCACCGAAAAATGGGAGAGGTTGCCCCAAGAAATTGTGGTTACTTTGATCCACTCAATACCAAATCGAATGAATGCTGTGATCAAAAGCTCGGGGAGGCAACACAAAATACTGATTCACCATTGTTATGAATGAATCTTGTTGATTTCTCAGGTTATAATGTTTTTTGTTGAAAAAAAAAAAAAATCATGTTTTTCTTTTTTTTTGACATCCTGTAGTAAAATTTAATTTTGACGACTTCTGGTAAGTTTTTTTTACAATCAGATTATGATATTGTAGAAAACAAAATTTACAACATTTTGAGATATCATACGACTCGATAGAAATAGTAATTTCGAAGATATCGCGGACTTGGTGGAGGAAAAAGTTTGATTCGCCTTTTCTGCTCTCAAGTGTAGTTTTGATTTACTATGGATACTAATTTTAACCTACTTACTGATTGGGGGAATTAGAGGAGGGGGGGGGGCGATGAAAGGGATAATTTTCGCAGAGGGGGCATTATGCTACAAAAGGTTGAGAACCACTGCTCTATGGTATTCGTTTCTGTGTTTCTCATAGGGAATAAGTTCTAGTGAATAGGGAATAAAAAAGTGTTGGGTTCTGAAATTTGTGGTCCCTCGTGCTCACTCGCCGATCCCAGCTCTAGGGCTCAAAGTGTTAATAACACTGTTCGATAGCAAGGAAGAGGGACACGGAGGACTGTAAAAACCATGGCCTTTGACTAGTTGGTTTTCTTATAATAATGAGCAGTGGACTAAATATGATGGGGCTATTGGTTCCGTTCACTTACGGTTAACT
>CM044956.1:1846084-1864819 GCA_024516035.1 Bactericera cockerelli | reverse complement strand
TGCCAATTATGGACACAATACTTCCTCGTGATTGCTTCACATTGTAACGAGTGCCAATTTTGAGATTTTATAGAAAATTACTTGTATCTCCAAAACGGCTCAACCGATTTTCAAATTCAAATTTGTTTTATATGGTAGAATATCGTTTTTTCTCTACATTCTAAATTTTACAAAAAATTCTGTATCGGCAAGTCGTGGTCCTTATTTTTTTACTTTTTTGTCCAAAATTTCGGAATTTCTTAAATATCAGAGTCAAATTATAATTATTTTAAAAATAAATATAAAGAACCTATGTAAAACAATAATATGCATATTCTTACAAAATTTCATCGAAATCGGGTGTACCGTTCACGAGATATAAGCGTTTAAGTAAAAAGTTAGTGGTCAGGCGCATGGTCTCTTTCACCCAGAACCGCTAAGTTGAATTCGATGAATTTAAAATGGGACCATCTACAGAATGTTTCCTAGATGTATGCAAAATTTCATCAAAATTGGTCGAGTAGTTTCCGAGATTTGCGCGTTACAAGGAATCGTTTTAACAGACCGACGGACCGACAGACGGACACAAAACCAAATTTACTCAGTAGGTTATGAAACGTCCAGAAATATGAAAAAAATTGAAATCGGAGCAAAAAATATTTTTTTTTTACAAAAACGAACACAATACTTCCGATTTCTAATATTAGAAATTTCTCGTAAGTAATATGTTCTTCAGAACGAGCCACCTATTCAACTTAAGTTGGCTGAAGACCATCACTCCCCGAGCTGTAGTCAAGCTGGCTTGCTACAACAACAATAATTTGAATACATTTTTTTTTGCCAATCTGGGGTTCGAGGTTCGAGGATCTTACCACTGAACTAATCGTACGCTATCTCAAAGACATCTACTTTAAACTAATTTGGACATACACTATGATAGTAATGATTTATATCAAGGGTGGTGCGGAAGAGAATGCCAAAGGCATTATCACCAACCTTTATTAGACTTTGTTTACCTCTCATTAATTATGCCCTTTCACTGTACCTGTACATAAAAATTGTAAAATAATAATGTTTGATCAAAATTGTTGAATAATAATTTATTAATAAAATACTCAAGACATGACTGGAGCAATCACGATGCAGTTCATGTGTCGGATTCCGAGGAGGGCTGGTGGGTGAATTATAGCCTGGTGGGAGTGCAACTTGCAAACTAGGTTATCTAGTCAATCAGAGCAAATAGCTAAGAGATAAAATTGCAAAGAGCAGTCGAATAAGCAGTTATAGGTAACTTTACACATTGGTTGAACCCGTAAATCCTCGTATATAAAAAAATTGCGCAGATTTGCAGGTTGCTGGTATTATGTGGTCCAAATCGTAAATGGGAGAGTAAATTGCCCCAGCTTGGTTTCGAACCCGCGACTTCTGGATTGGAATGTTTACCAAATTTTTAGATGTGCATAATTTCAAAATTGAGAACACTACACACGGGACACTGGACACGGAAGGAGCCCAGGACAATTGTTCTGGGCTCCCACGCCCCACAGGGTTCTATACCCCTACCAATGCTTCCACCGGCACCGCCTCCGACATTGCACATGGACAAATAATGTAATTCTAATAAATGTAATCTAATCCTGTTTCATAATTTTTCCCTTAGTATGTGGTCCAAATCTTAAATGGGAGGGTAACTAAGCTAAGCGCGTGATTAGCTCAGTGGTTAAGCACTCGCTTGCCATGCGGAAGGTTCCGGGTTCGATCCCCCGTGCCGACAAAAATTTGTATTCTTAATTTGGTTACAATTCTTTTTAAGGGATACCTTCCGGTGCGCTCGTGTTGAGCCAGCACCTAATTGGGAAGTATTGTGTCACTTCTCGCCCATCAGAGGGGAGTCATACTACGGGATGGGCAGGCTACAACACAGACCACAAGCGTCTACAGTAGCTCTTGTTTCATGGCTACGAAATAAAAAACGGCTGTGAAACACTCATCTTAAAAAAAAAGACTTGTCCCAGCTTGAATTCAAAATTAAAACCGTCCGAAGCGCCTTTGCGGCCCACAACAGACGTCTCTCTTACCATAGTCCCCGTGCAGGGTGCACAGCTGGGCGTGGATGGGGCATATCTCGCCCGTGCTCTGGTTGTAGTGATGGTACTGATGGTACTCGTAGTGATGAGGGGCGTACAGGTCGACATTGTTGTGGTGGTAGTGAGGGGCGGCGGGTTCCACGATGGGCTGCCCGGCTACCATAACTACACCCGGGGGAACCACTCGTTACGTAGGGGCGGCGAAAAATCCACCGAAAATCCGCCGAAAATCAACCGAAAATCCACCGATTTGTTAGAACGAATTTGAATAGAAAAACTCAATACTTCCGATTTCTAATATCAGAAATTTATTGAAAGTACCTAATAGAAAAGGGATTTTTTTTTGGGACAGCTCGATTTTAGGGTTTACATGATAATTTGTAATTGACTTTCTATATCACAACGTGATCGGCATTGAAAAATGGCACCGGGATTATTGAATTAGAATTGAAATTATTTTAATAAATTATATAAAAAAATATTTATAATTTTTAACAGTAAGTAAAAATTGCATAACAAAATATTCTAAAACAAAGGGATCACATTCTCTTTCTTCTAAACAAAATGATTTACGAAATAATTGAAAATACTTTGGTATTGATTATTGAAAAATATTGTAATGTTAATTAAAAAACTTAAATATGATAAGAAAAAGTTACGAATACAATATAAAAACTACGAAATTAAATTTAAAATGTTGAAAGCATAAACTGAAGATTTCTTTGCTACGAGTACAAACCTGAAAGCAGAAGAAGAAAAAGAAAAAAATAATTAGCAAAAAGTCCAAAAGAAAAAAAAATGAAATAGGTAACTCACAAAACACTACAAATTAAAACTATAATTACTGAGCATTAAAAAACAAAAGTAGCGAATAAATAAAAGCTACATTTCCCTATAAAATTATGGTGCGACATGAGAACGATTATAGTGAGAGGAAAAATAAGTTATTATTGTTGATGTTGAAAGTAAGTCGCATTACTTACTTAAATATGTATTTACAATGCACGTAATATTAAAAGAATTGAATTCAAAGCTGAACTATAACATTTATAAAACAATCGAAAACGTCACGGGGACTCGTCACCAAAGCAACAGACAACATACTGGAAATATACCAAAGCAAACCAACCGAAGTCCACAACCAACCGAAATACCTCAACATAACTCGAGAACTGAAATACCACGTATACATATCTCGAGCCCAGCAGAATCAATGAGATAGGAGATCAGCCGCAGGGCAAACCCCATCAAAAGCTATTGGAGATATGTACAGTGGTCACATATTAGAAACTATAAAATATATGTAGTTTTTTTCTTCTTCTTCTTCTTCTTCGAATAATTCCGAACAAAACTGGAAATCCTTGAACTTCTACAAGAAAACGACAGAGAGTACATTAGGAGAGAGAGAGAGAGAGACAGAGTACATTAGGAGAGGACTGCGATGAAGAAAATGAGAAAGAGGAAGATAGAGGAGAGAGAGATATTAGAGAAGAGAAATAGAGAGGGAGAGAGAAAAAGGGAGGAAAAGAGAGAGAGAGGGAAGATGAAGAAGAATAAGAAGATTTATGGAGAGGAAGAACAGTGATAATATCACGATTGTGTTAAGTCTGGTAACAATCATACCTGATCTGGTAACAAACATACCTGAAGTATGGAAGTTCACCCAATCTAATAACTTTGACCCAAGAACTGCTGGATAAAATTGTACCAAATAACTAGCGGAATTTCCCAATTCGAGTGTGTCACACTGTCACATACTGTCACATGCAGATGCAATATGTATATTGTACGTCTCTTTATTTTTATAAGGCGCTCCCTGTCGGTAGCTTCCTGTCACTCAGTGGTAAAGGCGGCACTCTGTGAATCCAGAGATTCCAGAAGTCGCGGGTTCAAAACGCCGGAGGGACATGACACGTTATCCTACAAATTGGGAATTTGTACCAGATAGTAATGCGTCTTGGGCTTACTGCTGGAATAATGGCGATATTATTACTCACACTTCGGCCAAGGTGTTTGATGGTATACTATTTCAGCATCAGTGCTATACAAAGTGATATCTGTGCTTTAACATCATTCAGTAGCTACAGGAGATGTAAATATACTACTCAAAATCTGCATAGTACATTGATCGTGGCATATGATGTAATGATAAAACCTCGAATGAAATTATATATTTTAGATGAGCTAATTTTGTAGGGCGTGTTCTCTGTCTTCATTTAATAGCATAGGTGTAAAATTACAGCTTTCGCCAACAGCTTCTTGCATTTGAACGAAACATCAACAAGAGACGGGAGGGCATGCTTGCAAGGATGATCACGGATCCACGTTACGTAACCACGCTGGTCTCCCAACCCGTAATACAACTGCGCAAAACAACCCGAAGCAAAATGGTCGCAAAAAACTTGTACAGAATATCCAAATGGCCACAAAAATATAATAAAAAAATACTCGCCACTTCGTTCAGTGGATTGCCTTGGAAAGAAAACTAACAGCAAGAAAAAGAAGTAAAAACTACTGCAAGCATACCAGAGGCAGACAGTGCAATTGATGGTGACACTCACAGCCGTATTTATGAACAGAAAACGCTGTTTGAGCATGGTCTGAAGCATGATTTCCTTTAATGTTATTGGCCAATACCTTGCTTGAGACAGTACTCAGACAAAATTCACTGTTCATAAATACGGGTGTCAATCATGGATATAGGAGAACTTAAGGGACCGGAATTTTTTTCTCCAATATCTAGATTTCTCTTATAAAAAAGAGAGGTTATTGTCCCGTATGGATTGGTATATCTGACCTAAAATGGTTCTGTTATATCCGAGTTTCTTTTACACGCAGTTGTCTTATATCCAAGTTTTTTTTTATATGCAGTTCTCTTGTATCCAAATTTATTTTATATCCAGATTATCCAGTTCACTTATATCAAGTTCTCTTACATCAAGGTGTGAATGTATTATTAGTACTCATTAACAATGCACAATAATTGTACATATAAACAACTAGCGGGCTGTCGCCCGCTTTGCGGGCCGAGGCATGGCCGTGAAAGCAAAAAATCCTTTTTCGTCAATGGCAGGTGTTGTAGTGGGAGTTTCGAAAAATCCCGTCTTATTGCACATCTAGACTATAAGACAAAGCTACCTACCAAATTTCAGCTTCCTAGGACTTACGGTTTGGGCTGTAGAGCGATGATCAGTCAGTGGTCAGTGGTCAGTGGTCAGTGGTCAGTGAGTGTCTTTGACATTTATATATAGAGATGTACAAAAAACATGGTGGCATCAACACTTAAATGTCTGCAACATATACATACGTGTCCATTACACATATGTACGTACATGTCAACAGGATTATATACATACATGTCATATACGTAAATACATATATATTATGTATGTATTGTATATACATGTCAACAACACCACCACAGGCAAAGGCGTGTTGAATACCATGCATAGATTGCATAGTCCAGAAGCTAGGACCTTGTGCAATGGACGTAATCAGCACATTCCATGAAGAAAAGACGCTAATGGTTCTAGAAATAGCTCACCAGCAGAGATAGAGTGGATCGTATGGTTCTGGTTGGTTACTATAGTTTTAAAGTGGATCGTATGGTTCTGGTTGGTTACTTAAGTTTTATGGTGGATCGTATGGTTATTGTTGCTTACTATAGTTTTATGGAGCTATCTCTGACGTCCATGCAATCTTTCCACCACCGGGAGATAGGTACAGTCGGACCTGGCTGGATATAAGAGAACTCAACGGACCCGATTTTTTTTACTTTCCTTATTTCTCCTATATCTTTCTGGAAATATTTATTTTCCAGGAAGATATAGGAGTTCCTGAGGTTCTTTTCCTGGAAAGAGGTTCTTTTCCTGGAAAGAGGTTATTTTCCTGGAAATATTTAATAACTAAACGGAAGAAAATGGCAATCAAAAGAAAAATTTCCCCACAAGATTTGTTGGCTAAAAATAAACGACCCTCGCTATGAACTTTAATGAAGCGATACGTGGAGGTGTTGAATTCGAGGAAACAATTGCCGTCATGCAAAGCAAAAGTTGGGTATAGTCAGAGTTCTAGGAACATCATTCGGAAATTGACTGGAACATCCTGGGGAGCGAGACCTGAGACTTTGCGTACATCTGCCACTGCTCTCTGTCTATCCACGGCGGAGTACGCTGCTCCAGTTTGGAAAAACTCGACCCACGCAAAAGAAGTCGATGTGGCTGTAAATACAGCCGTGAGAATAGTGTCCGGATGTCTCAAACCCAGCCCTGTTGAAAAGATTTATCCGATTGTTGGTTTGGCCCCTCCGCAAGTTCGAAGAAAAGTTGCATCTGAAATCGAGAAAACAAAACAAATGGAAGATGAACGTCACCCACTCCACGGTCATATACCTCATCCCTCTCGGCTGAAATCAAGAAGAAGTTTCTTAAGATCTACGGAACCATTGATGAAACCACCCGAAGAAAGGAAAGAAGAACTGTGGAAACAATCATGCAGCTTTGATATTAAGGGTAGAGAAGAAACATCACCAAGCTTCCAGTTGCCCTACTTAACTTGGAAAACACTCAACAGACTAAGAGTTGGGGTATCCCGTTGCAAGAAGACTTTGGCTAAATGGGGATATACTGAAACTCAGGAAGATATCCTGTGTGCATGTGGGGAAGTGCAAGATGAGGCCCACCTTCTCGTTTGCACTGACATCGGCACTACATGTACCAGAGAGGACCTGAATGCTTGTACCCCAGCAGCCATCAAAGTTGCAGAGTTCTGGAGAAATGACATCTGATGTTCATGTGACAAGTCTTGGACACGGATAAGTAAGTAAGTAGGAACTGGCGGGGGTTGGGATGTTGGGATTGTTCTGAAAGCTCTCAGAACTGGGAGAGCTGACATTGAACAAAATGCAGTATTTAGGGAAATACTGGCGGTGCGAGAGAGGGAGAGAGGAAATAAGAAATTCAGGGAGGAAGAGAAAAATAAAAGAAAGAGAATGGGAGAGAAATAGGGAAAGATGCGGTAGGGTGACAGAGAGAGAAAGAGAGGACGGGAGACCTGATGGGTTGTAGAGTGAGAGAGATAGGTTGAACGAGGGAGGTAGAGAGAGAGAGAGATAGAAAGAGGGAGGTTTAGAGAGAGAGAGAGAGGGAGAGAAAGAAGGACGTTTGGGGAGAGAGATAGGGAGAAAGACGGAGGTTTGGGGGGAGAGGGAGAGAGATAGGGAGAAAGAGGGTGGTCCGGAGAGATAGAGGGAGTTTTGGAGAGAGATAGAGAGAAAGAGGGACGTTTGGAGAGAAAAGGAAGTAGCGATGTAAGTTGCAGAGGGAGGGAGAAGGCGGAATTGTAGGTCAGTAAAACAGAGACAGAGATAGGAAACGGGAAGAGTGCAAGAGAGAGGACACTATGACGCGACTCTCTGCTTTCACTCTGTTGGCATTGATTGTCCTTTTCTTATACCCCCCCCCCCTCCCCCACTCTCTCTCCTCCAAATGAGAAGAATATGATATTCCTTCCTCTCCCTCACCTAGCTAGGAGATGCTATTTTTCTGGAAATTATAATAAAGTGGAATAAGGAATAGGCTTGTGGAAAAGTGGGGATCTTGTTAGCTTTGGCAGCATTGATGAACATCACCAGCGTCGATGGCTCTTTAAATGCACCCGTTCTCGTAGGATCACCGAAGTTAAGCAACATCCAGCGAGCTGAAGACTTCGTGATGCTGGCATTCCGGCTCAACCTGGGTGAGGTCAATGTGGGTAGCACAGGTTCGTGAGTTTCCTGCGAACGGAGGGTAACACCCCGCCTCGAGATAACCTAGCTGTGGAATGGGATGTAAAACCCCAGTTAATATTAATTCATGAGTGTCATGACATGACTCTCCTCTGCAGTCTTGAAGTTCTTTCTTAGTACCTCACATTTGATCCTTGTTCATCCTTCCGAAGACTGTGGTGTTGCCTGTCACTAAATTTTGTCGTGCACCTCAATCTCGGGGAGGGGGGAGAAACGTGCCTCATTAGAGAATCCTCGCTCTGTCCCTTTAGCAAGATATCCTCTTCTTCTCCTCTCACAGGGCAGGTGATAGTCCTGTCAAATCCCTCTCTCATTTGGAGAGGGGAAATCGTTCCTTATTAGAGATTCCTCACTTCTTGCTGTTTTCCACTTCTTTCTGTGCAAAGGTCAGGAGATAGTCCTGTCAAATCCAGTCAGGCACACCAGTCACATCTGATTTTCCGGTCCTTGTCTCTCTAGAATGACGCTCAGTCTTGTTTTCCTTCCTCTGTAGCCTTCCTTGATTTGTTTTTGTTTGTTTTTTCCCCCACTTCTTTTCTAGGCTTATTCTTAGCTTTGATTTCAATCTTCATATTACAAGGTGGAATGATGATGAAATATATTATTAACTTTTCAAACACCACCGCTCACCGACAGGTCAAATTGGTCTTTGATATGAAAAGAATTTTTTAGTGTTGTGATTTCCAACTAACCAAGATGGCCGATTTTACGGGACAGTTTGTTTTCCCCCTTCTTTTTTAGACTTTTTCTTAGCCTTGATTTCAATCTTCATATTGCAAGGTGGAATTGGTCTTTGATATACAATTAGTTTGTTATTGTTGTGATTTCCTGTGTTCCAACTAGCCAAGATGGCCGATTTAACCGGACACGTTTGAGGCATTACGAGTTCTTCATTAGGTACTTATTACTCCATGATTTTAAGTGTTTGAAATAAATCATCTAGTGAACCTATAAGTAATAATAAAAAAAACTCTGTGGAAAGTAGGTAACCACCAGGCGGAGTTAATGCTGAAAGCATTTTCTACCCCCTAACCCTCAGAGTCTTATTATTATGTGGTCATATACTCAAATTAATGAAGAAAATTCATGCACTGGGTGGGATTCGAAGCAACGGACCCCTACGCTACTTGGATTACCAGACTAGCGCGTTAACCACTTGACTACGAGTGAAATAAATCATTTCAAATACGTTCACTTGAATCTCCTAGGTACCATCTGACGGTAGACGTGTCAGAACTCAGAACCCTCATGAGTGCATTCGAACGGTTATCTATCACTCATCTATCACTCGTTAATGAGTTTCCCTGAGTGCTGATGACGGGAAATCAATTACCTTGCTCGCGGCCTTATCAGTCCCATATATCACCGGAACACTAACTGGGGCAATTAGCATGGTCTTCGTGGACAAGTGATAAGAGCTTATCAGTTGAAGGGTCCCTGGACGTGGCAGGTCGTCCGCCCTTATACACTGGTGGTTAGGTGGTTACAGGCTAGCTCACAAGTGTGTCATACCACCAATTAGGTACTGATTGTACTGATAAGGTTTGGGTGGAAGAGATTGCCAAAGGCAATAACCCCGCCCTTTAGTTGGGACATATATTATATAAATATTTATTTAATTTTTCTTTATTCTTCTCTTATATTTTTTTTAATTTTTAATTATTTGTGTTGTATATAATATGTCCAATTAATAAACTGTAAAAAAGTAAATTGTGGAATTGTTAAAGAGAATGTCGTAGGCATCACGAAGCCTTTGCCTCGCTGGAAGTTGCTTAACTTCGATGATCCTACGAGAACCAGTGCATTCAACGCGCCATCGACGTTGGCAGTACTGTTTAGGTTTTGTATTTCATAATTTTGCAATTTATTATGTTCAACTCTATCTGCCTGAAGCGGTGAATACTCTGGGAAAACATATTTACGACGCCATTTACCGTTCCAGATTCTAAATAAACAGTTCCACGAACCAATATGATAATACTATATTAATTATCTTCGGCCATGAGGGTGTATGTGACAAAGTAAACAAACTGAAAACACTCTCATCAATAGCTGCATTCAATGAATTGACTTTGCTATCGTCATACTTATTTTGTCTCTCCATATCCGAAGGTCGTCAGCGTCGATGGCGCGTTGAATGGAGGTTCTCGTAGGATCAGCGACGGTAAGCAACGTCCAGAGAGGTTAAAACTTCGTAATGCTAGCCTAACCCGGCCGAACCCGAGCTGGTTGAAGTTAATGTGGGTAGCAGGTAACACCCCCGTCGTAATATCACCATGCAGTTGAAAGCGACGTTAAGCCCAAATGAAAAAAAAAAAAAATATAAAATAAGGTCGCTTCATATCCTTTGCCTTCATATCAACTGGTTAACGGCGCTAGTCTGGTAATCCAGGTAGCGTAGGGGTTCGTTGCCGTTGGTTCATTTCTAAACCGAGCTTTGTAGCTGTATACCTCTACAGTTGTTGTCACGGAGAAAGTTAAGAGGTCCACTAAGAGTAACTAATCCTGTTTCATAATTCGGCCCTGAGTAGTGCATCTTTTGGCCTAAAAAAAAATTGTTGGACCAAACTTACACTGTCAGAAGTCTATCTCGCATAGTATGGGCTGTGGGCTCTATATGTATGCAGGAGTATATTCATGTATGTGTGTATGTATATGTATTTGTATATATTATGTTGAGACACATGCATAGCAGTGGGAACAGTGTTGCCAGAAGCTCATGGTGCCCCCATGTGCTGCTCGTTTGATAACGAAGGTCATTGCCCCCCCGGGCCATGTCGTTCTTAAGAGATACTCTACCTTCATTCAGTTGAATTCAATTAAATAATGAAGAGGTGTGTGTGTGTGTGTGTCATTGCAGATTGCTTCCAAAGGGTTGGGTGGAAGAGATTGCCATAGGCAATAACCCCACCCTTTAGTTAGGACACATGTATTGCATATATATTTTGTTTATTTTTTCTTGTTTATATTATTTTGACAACCCCCCCACCCAGAATTCGTTTCTCTATTATTATTTTTTGTCCTGGAACCGGACAAATTATCACAACTCATTATTTAACACAGGTAAAAATGAACTATCATTCTGAATCAATATGATTTATATTTTACGCATTTACGTGATTTACGCGTGTCCAGAGGAAATTTCTCGTTCGCCAATGTTCTCGAGATATAGGAAGCGTCCTCCCGGATGTGGTTGCCGTGGAAACGGTAGATTCGCATTCCTCACACAAATGTGCTGGCCAAGAATTTTAATCATGCATAGACAGAGAGGTATGTGTGAGTTATGATTTGAGCGTCAAGACGAGAGTTACTTTCACATATTTTTCATACATTCAACGTCCTATATTAATTCCTATACTGGGTGACTAAAACATTCATTCTTACTTTCCTTACTTTAGGAAAGGAGAGTATGTTATGTAAAAAAAATAATCATCATACACTGACTTCAGTAGCTCGATGGATAAGGCGGCAAACTCATAATCTCGTACACTGGAGATTTATGGTTCGAGTCTTTAGAATGGCAATATTTACTATGCGAGTTTAGGACTTAGGTAACTGTGACATCAACATTTTAGTGAACACAAATATAACTATTTATACATCAAACTATGTCAAAGTCTTTGTACTATGTTGTTAAGCAGATAAAAAGTAGTTCCAGGTCCAATTTATCTCTCTTTAAGGGAAAATTACTTCTTAATAAGAGAAACCTGGCTATAAGAGAACGAATCCCGGTTCCTTGAGTTTTCTTATATCCCTTTACCTATAATTCATATTTTTTCCGACCAGAATAGCTATACAGAAAATTGTTTCTGGAAGGGTTAATACCCCATCAAACCTTACATCACCATCATGGACACGGAAATTAAGTAAGTGGAGCATTTTGCTTTGTTCTAAAGTTAGGGCCAGATCCCTCTTTTCCCGCAGATCTAGTTGATTTGCTCCGGAAACACCGTGTATAAAATATCGAAACCAAATTTCCAATACATCTCTTGCTTTCACTTCTCCACTGGTGCAAGAGAACCACCAACCACCAGCGGTCACCACAGATGAAAGCTAACCACCACATTGGTGGACGAAGAAAATTGCAACTCTTTCATACATCAGAGTTGCATGAGTCAAGTAGTCTGGTAATCCAGGTAGCGTAGGCATGCGTTGATTCGAATCTTACCCATTGCATGAATTTTTCCTCATTAATTTGAGTATGTTAGGTGGTATTAAAAATGCTTTGAGCATGAACCTCGCTTGATGGTTGCCTTCCACTGGAGGAGAGCGGGGGAGGGGGAATCAACTTTAATATCCATGTCAGATTTCCTTGCTTCGACGGTGAGCTTAGACATAGATGAGAAATTGCAAGTTGTCACTTTTATAGATAAAAAAATCTTTTGGAACTCCCCTCTACCCCTCTGTCAAAGTTCAAACTTTCTCATTTCTCCTTCTCTCTCTCTTGCATTTATATTTCTATCTTCTTCTTCCTAATACTATATTTTCAACTATCTTACTTAATTTTTTTAAGATCTGCTGTTGTTATTAAGCCTTTAGCGCCTCAAGCGGTATAAACTCCGAGCAATGCAGTTAGGTGACTTATAATTAAAATAATAATAACACTCTTTAGTGGAAGAAAACCACCAAGCGAGGTTAATGCTCAAAGCTTTTCTACCACCTAACCCTCAGAGTCTTAAAATTATGTGACCATTAACTCAAATTAATGAGGAAATCTTAGTGCACTGGGTGGGATTCGAACCAACGAATCCCTCCGCTACCTCAATTACCAGACTACCGCATTTATTATTATTATACAACGCTTTATTAGATATAAATGGACATTATGTACATACAAATAATTATTTTAACAATGAAAAAAATGGAAACAATATATACAATAAAAATGAGAAAGAATAGAAAATAATAATAAAAACATATGACCTAACTAAAGGGCGGGGTTATTGCCTATGGCAATCTCTTCCACCCAACCCTTTTTAAACACTTGACTACTAGACTACCAGTGCACTTGAGGAATCCCCATCTCCCCGCGGGTACACAAATTACCTCGCCGCGCTCGTCAGGAGATAATAAGGATCACGAATCCGAGCCAGGGTGACGTAACTTGGCCCCGCCCACCCTTCTAATCCCCCAGACGTACATCTATTAGGCAATTATGCTGCCTCGGAACAAAGAGAGTTATACAACCACAGCGTCTGAGATGTGTGTGCAAGATATGAGGGTAATTATTCGCGAAATTAGAATAGCAAATCGCGAATTTTACGTATGTATCTAGGACGCCCCCCCCTCCCCTCTCGATTAAGTCAATATAGTTTTGGGTAGGGAATCTGCACACGATGTAAATGGAAGTTGCGGAAATTTTGTCTCTTTTTTATTATGAAGAACAAACATGAAGGTGCACTGGTAGTCAGGTGGTTGGTTGGTTTGAATCACACGCAGAGTATGAAAAAATTTACAAAATCTTCGCTGCAACCGGGACTCGAACCACCGATCTCCGGGTTACAAGTCCGCCGCCTAATCTGATTCCGCCGCTACTGAGGTCGGTTAATGGCGTTAATGCCATGCACAAAGAACTCATACAGAAAAGTTACACAAGTTCAGTGCACATGCACATATACATGCACAATTGCACATTGCACATACACATACACATATTGCACATGCACATACACATGCACATATTGCGCCCTACCTCATCAGCCCCACCTCACACGCGGTGAAAGCAAGACGCATAATAATAATAATAATAGCCGCACTTGTACGTAACTCGCTACAGTCTCATGGCGGAGAATTGACCGATTGACCGCACGTCTGCTAACGGTCAATCTTGAGGCTCGGGTAAGGAGCCAGGACTGAAATATTGGCCATTTCTGAAGTATATGTTGCTACGAAGAGCTGGCCAAACTGAAGGAACGAATTTGCGTCGAATTTGGCCCGCGCAAATTTGACGCATCGCGAAATTTGTGAGGGACACAAAATGAGGCAAAAGACCAACTAGATTTTTTTGCTGAAAATATTGGTGCTTTACAATTTTTTTGTATCCATAAACAGCCATCCATAACTCTATATTATAATAATAAATTTTTAGAAATGCAAAAACAGAATTGTTTTTGCACTTGCAGCTGTATGCAAAATTAAACTTGAAAATAAAAAAAGCTCGTATCGTTTTTTTCCTTCCCAAACAAAAAAAAAAATGTCTCAGCCTTGGAACAGTTTTCTGCAATTCTAAATCGAGTGGTTTCGAAGGAGTCGGAAAGAACCGGTTTAGGCTGCTAATTAATGCATTTGACATTTGAATAAAACAAGCCACTCAACATTCAATTACTTATTTGTTTTTTTTTTTTAAATAATAAAATGTAAAATATATTTGCCAAACATTTTCTTTACAACGTCATCAGTGAGTGTATTTTGTGTAAAAATTATATTTAATGTATCCTATCAAATGTTTTTCAGACTGTTTGGGTAGGGAAATTTTTTTTACATCTCTGATTAAATTGCATTCTTTACAACGAGAACAAATATCGCCTTATTTATACTACCCGATGAAGACTACTAAAGTCCCATTATTCCAGCAGTAAGCCCAAGACATATTATTATGTGGTAAACCCCACTTAAAAAAAAAAAAAAAAAAATCCCAAATGGGAGGATAACTTGTCATGTCCCGGCTGGGTTTCGAAACCGCGACCTCTGGAATCTCTTGATTCACAGAGTGCCGCCTTTACCACTGAGCTACCGGGACAGTAATAATACTCTTTAGTGGAAGGTAACCACCAGACGAGGTTAATTCTCAAAGCATTGTCTACCACCTAACCCTCAGACTCTTATTATTATGTGGTCACAAACTCAAATTAATGAGGAAAAATTCATACACTGGGTGGGATGGATCCGTTGCCATACGCTACCTCGGTTCGATCCCAGCGGGTAAGGACTTTTTCTGCTCTTACTTGGATATTCGGGGTTCACTCATACCTCGTGAGGAAAAATGAGTAGCTGCTTTAATGTGAGGAACGACCAGTGGTAGAATTCGAGCAATATATAAGGATATTCGAGAAAAAGGATAATTCTACGCTACCCATTAAAATTGTGACATAATAATACAAACTAATACCTTTGTTTATTTATTCTGAGACCGCGGGCAGACGCGAGCATTCAGTATTTAAGAGAGAGATAGGTTTGGACAGCTCTTCTCTAGAGCCTAGATTATTATGTATCGTGTCTAGTACCTGATATGTCTACCAGCTCCTCTACTATACAACTTTCATAAATGGACTCATCGGTCTACGGCCAGTCCTCATCCTGATATTTCGTCTATCTAGAAGTCCGTAGGTTCGAATCCCAACCAACACATGAATTTATTCTTCTTTACTTGAGACGTTGACCACAACATAATGTCAGTAATAGGTCTCAATACATTATCACATAAATAAACAAACTTTCACTCTTCCTACGGGTGCACTGCTAGTCAAGTGGTTAACACGCTCGTCTGGTAATCCAGGTAGCGTAGGGACCCGTTGGTTCGAATCCCACCCAGTGCATGAATTTTTCCTCATTAATTTGAGTTGGTGACAAAATAAAAATAAGACTCTAAGGGTAAGGTGGTAGAAAATGCTTTGAGCATTAACCTCGCCTGGTGATTACCTTCCACTAAAGAATGTTGTTGTTGTAATTATTATTATTACAGCTACCAGGTTCTAAATGTACACAATATACGAGTATGTATGTTTGTATACCTACGTTACTGTTTCCCAGCAGAATAAACAAACGTTCAAAAACGAAAAAAAATGCAATAAAATTCAAAATTATTACGTGGATGATATACAAAAAACATTCCTGCCATATTTCACTAGAACATATTGGAAATGGGCGAAAAAAATTGCAGTGTTTCATGTGGGCAGTTTTTCGCAGTGTTTATTGAATCGCGATTTTCTAGGAACTAAGTTGCCAATAAACAATTGCGATTATGTTCGCATTCCGCTATGAGCAGTCTTACTTTGTTTTTCATACAAAATATGTTCGCTGAGTGAAATACCAACGATATGATATGAAGTTTTACTTCCGAAAACATCTGAATACACTCAAGTGCCTGAATTAGAGGAATGCCAGCTCAATGCTAATTTAACTACCACAAGGAGCAGAACTGGCCAAGTTAGAGGATAGTAAAGTTGGCAGTTAAAAACATAGAAAATGAGGATAGTACCATATAACTTAGGCTCAAACAAGATATCACTACCTTCATAGTCTAGGGGTGGAATTAATACACGTTTTTCTAATACCTCTGTGGCGCTAAGTCACGGATTACGTACTGTGTAAGATAGGGAAAACCAACACTTAGCAATGACTTGTGATATAGAATTTGTCTATTAATTTTTTTGCCCTAAACCTTTTCAGATAGGAGCTCTCTCTGAAACTTGGCCCTTTCTTCAGTCATTTTTTTAGGGGGTTTAAATACACGGAAGGCCACAGTTAGAGGACGCAAGCTGTTTTCCCCAGAATTTCATGAATATTTGAGAATGTAAGAAGAATCACGTAATTTTAACCAAACAGATTATAAGCATAGAACAAATTTGAAGAAAATTTGTCGACAATTCTTGAAACTGATTTTGTAAAAAAAAAATCGCCAATTTTTTTAGCATTTTGAGAAAAAATATTCACGAGGAAGTAGTGTGTCCATCAGTTTTTTTACACAGAAGAAACAGTGGGTAGTAAACGGGTATGTTTTTTCTTTGATCGAGGTGGAATATTTCCTTTCACTTGGTTCCGAGTTGAGACTTCTCAGAAGTACACCAATCCACTGTAAGGAATTTACTTAGGTGGTGTGGTGTGTCCAGCCTCAGTGTTCGAGTCATTGTTCCTGGTGGGTCGGGAGTCCGAACCACCAGTGAGCCAGAAGAATAAATAAATAAATGTGTTTCTTTGTGTTTTCATATCACAATTTTAGTGTGTAGCGCAGAATTAAAGGGAGTATCCATATCTTTAATTTCCCAATATCCTTATTTCCCATAACTACCTTTCAAACGTCAAATTTTGTTTGAATAGTGCGTTATTTGAACGAATTTTGATTGTTAATACGAAGATTTGGGTGTTTTAAGAAAGAGAGTGCTTTTCTGCTTTCTGGAATACGACCCAGGTGACCAGCGCCCAGACGATCCTGTATTCGCCAATCAAGAAACCAACACGTATGACAGCCTCCCGCCTGCAACCACTACAGCGCAGATCATACTGCGAATCGTTCGCCGTTCTAAATTCGCGCAAATGTCACGGCCATGCGCAGATATGAGAGAAAACCTTGCAATATTTAATTACCAATAAACCGAAAGTTCAATATTTTGCTGCACGCCACCTCCACAGCGTTATACAATCTATCTACATTTAGCTCTATACATATAGGAATAAATTGCGCAACTTGGTTGAGCAGTCGTCAAACATAAGTGGAACCTTTGCCTGGTCCTCTACAGGCACTACTGGGTACAAAACTGCATATCTGAAGTCCGATTAATAATAATATCAATCTTTAGTGGAAGGGAACCACCAGGCCAGGTTAATGCTCAGAGCATTTTCTACCACATAACCCTCAGAGTCTTATTATTATGTGGTCACACTCAAATTAATGAGGAAAAATTAATGTACTGAGTGGGATTCGAACAAACGGATCCCTATTCATGTACATCGAGTACAACTTCTCACTTTTCTGTTTATACTGATTATACTATGCTCCCTGGATTACCAGACTTGCGCGTTAACCACTTGACTACCAGTGCAAACATTAAGTGGTACATGTACAGATTTTAGGTATCATATTTGAGATAGTCACAATTGTGACGTCACATTTACTTGAACTCATCACACTGGTAAATTTTTTCCGTACTTGAGACTCGAACCACCGACCTCCAGGTTCAAAAGACAGCCGCCTTATCAGTCAAGCTCAAATGAATGAGGAAAGCCATTCATTTGAGTATTTGACCACATTATGTAGCATGCCGAAGGCATTATCTTCGCCCTGGATGACAAGACAATTGTAAATTTAAATTTAATTACATATTTCTATATTTTATTTTGTAAATATTGTAGTTTTTTTCTCTGTTAATAATTTATTGTTGTTTTGTATAAAAAAATAAAGTGTAAATAAATCTAAAAAAAAAAAAAAAAAACATTATCACCACCTTTGGATCAACTTTGTTTATTATTATTGTAAATTGTAATAATATGTTCTTTGTTTAAAAATATAGATAAAGCATGATCTGGTTTATAAATAATAGTAAGACTCTGAGGGTTAGGTGTTGGAAAATGCTTTGAGCAATAACCTCGCCTGGTGGTTACCTTCCACTAAAGAGTGTTATTATTATTAACAGTTATAATACAAGAGAGACCAGGGCTTGCGTGACTGCACCAGATAGCTATTTATCTTTATCAATGGAAAGCATCATTGACATGGTGGCATAGAATTGACATAGTGTTCATCTCGATGGCATTTATGATAGTGGCATTTGTATTATGAGTAACACTTTTGCAAGATAAGAACAAAGGATATTAATCCTATGAATAGAACTGATTACTGGGTCGACTTGTAACCTGGAGGTCGATGGTTCAAGTCGGTAATCATTCTCATTGATTGTTGATTATTAAAATCATTTTTCAAGTAGTTTAGCTTAAGTGTGAACACAAAAGTACTAATTTGTATTAGGGTTGGTTGGAAGAGATTGCCATGGGTAATACAGTAATACACTAATACCCCGCCCTTTCGCTAGGACATATTGTGTGTATATATTTCAGGTTATAAAATCTAAAACGTCCAGAAATATGAAACAAATTGAAATCGGAAGAATTCTTTTAAATACAAAAACGAGCACAATACTTCGGCTTCTAATATAAGAAAACCTCGGAAGT